>LOEQ01001758.1:166533-189705 GCA_001685075.1 Bramus lutescens
GGTTGCTGGGAATTGAACTCAGGACCTTTGGAAGAGCGAGCAATGCTCTTAACCTCTGAGCCATCTCTCCAGACCCCCAAGATTGTTTCTTAAAAGAAAGAGAAGTCACCTGAGGCTTGACTAGAAATCTCCAGAGCCCTTAGTATGTCAGACTTCCCCCCAAAAACTATAAGGTTTGAAATATCTAAACAAAACACATGACATTGAAAACCCCTCAATCCCTTTTAAATTAAGAAGTCACTGAAGCACACTTTCAAATGTCTCATTCACAACACACAGCATCTAACTATGAATTACTGAACATATGAAAATGCATGTGACCCAGAACCATAATTAAGACACATTAATAAAACAGGTGCTATAGGCCTGCCTATAAGAAAGCTGAGAATTCTTAAGAAGAATGCTTGCTTGTCTTGCAGAGGAACTAAGTTTGATTGCCAGAACCCGTATTAGGAGACTCATAACCCTTTGTAACTTTGGCTCGAGGAACCCAATGCCTCAGGCCTCTCTCGGCACCCGTAATCATGTGCACACATCTACAGACAGACAAGCATGCGTACACATACGTAAAAATAATAAAATAAGTTTTAAAGAGAACATGCTGTATTAGCTACTTTTCCTTTTGCTGTGATAAAATACCATGGCACACAATTTTGGAGAGAAAGAACTTAATTTGGCTTACAGTTTGAGGGGACAGTGAATCTCGGTGGGTTAAGTCACGGCATCAAGAATTTGAGAAGTCTGTTGATGACATTGCACCCACAGGAAGCAAAGAATGGTAAATACTCAGTTGGCTTTGGTATTCAGTCCAAGGCCCAAGAATGACAAGGTCCACTTTTAGGATTCTTCCCATTTCCATGAACCTACTCAAAAGTATGACTGCGGTGGTTTGAAAAAAAAATGGCCCCTACATATAGACTCATAGGGAAGTGGCACCATTAGGATGGGTGGCCTTGTTGGAGTAGGTACGACTCTGTTGGAGGAAGTGAGTTACTAGGGATAGAAGTTATGAGGTCTCAGAAGTTCAAGCTAGGCCTAGTAGCTTGGTCCTTTCTTGTTGCCTGTGGATCCAGATGTAGAACTCTCAGTTACCTCTCCAGCATCATGTCTTCCTGCACGCCGCCATGTCCCTGCCATGATGATAGTGGACTGAACCTCTGAACTGTAAGCCAGCCCCAATTAAACATTTTCCTTTGGCTTTTTTTTGTGTGTTCATTTTATGTTTGTGTATGTTTTGATTTTGTTTTAGTTGGTTTTTGTTTGTTTGTTTTGTTTTTTGAGACAGGGTTTCTCTGTAGCTTTGGTGCCTGTTCTGGAACTAGCTCTTGTAGACCAAGCTGGCCTCAAACTCACAGAGAACTACCTGCCTCTGCCTTCCAAGTGCTGGGATTAAAGGTGTGTGCCACCACAGCCCAGCCTAAATATTTTCCTTTGTAAGAGTTGCCTTGGTTATGGTGCTCTTCACAGCAATGGCACACTGACTAAGACTGGCTCGAGGCTTGTTCCTAGGTGATTAAAATCACCTAAAGGTCATGTAAAGTTATAATGACAACAGTCAAAGATGTATAGTTAAGCTAAATGAAGATATTTTAATATGGCTGATTAAATGTGATGTTAGAGGACAGTGAAGATAAGTGTTTTTGGAAATGCAATATTTCATACCCACCTCCTCCTTACAGGGAAGGGTTTGCTATTATCACCACAAAAGTAGCCAGGCATGGTGATGCATTTGGTAATTAATTCCATGTAATCATTTTACAGTGTACATGTATTCCAGAACACTGTGTGCAATTCAATTGCATACAATTTTACTTTTCAATTAATAAAGGTTTTGCTTTAGAAAATTTCAAGTAATAGAATGACCTCATAATTATTAAAAATGAATAGAATTTCTACCTTATTAACTTTTTGAATTTATAAACTTTGTGGATTTATTTCGTTTCGTGCTCTTCTGCTTACATAAGTTAAATGAGACAATTATTAATTTGTATTTGTTATTTTTACTTATTCCTCCCATACAAATGTCTGCTAAACAACTGATATTTTAAATATTAAATATAGTGCTTAACATGCTCCGCATGCTTTCCTGAGAGATCATTTGACTGTTACAGAATATTTAGAACATCTGAGTTTCCATGGCTGGGACTGAACATTTGCTCGCTGGACTCTCACAAACAGAGTTTCATCAGAGTGTGGTTTACTCCTAAAGTTAATGGACAGTAGGAAGCTTATTACTGATACCCTGATCTGTTAAATGAGAAATTGTATATTTTTAAAGAATATACTTAGGTGGTGATAAGCAACCATGCATAAAACAGACTATTTGCTTTAAGCAACCTTACTGAACCAATACCAAGTCCCAGGAAGTTTTCTCAGACATTTTTATGAATTCATTTGACTTGTGACAGTTCTTAGAATGTGATGCTATTATTGGCCTTTTACAGACTCCTAAAAGGCTCCTGGATCACAGGAGTCCATGTTTTTTTTTCATATCCTGCTGTATTCCGTTAAGTCCATCAGGTAGATGATTACACCTCTGTTCTTACTGGCTTGGACTTAGTACATTCACATGAACACTAAACCCATCCTCAAAACAGATGCTCCTGGTCATTGTCTGTGATCATCTATGTAATTAGATTGCATCACATGGTCAGTGTAACCCTTTGTATGCAGATACCTAGTTCATTATTCTTTCTATTCTTTGCTGCTTCTTCAAAACTGTTTGGGCCTAAACAAACCATATTGATTACTTTGTGAATTCTGTAGTTTGTTCTCATATTTATGCTCCTCATTCATAGCTCTGATAATTTCACTGATTTGTTCTCTAACCCCTCATGGCCTGTTAAACTTGAATTACAAAAGATACATTTCCTGCTGTATCACCTCTGTCTAGACCAGGGGTTCTCAACTTTCTTGCTGCGACCCTTTCATACAATTCCTCACGCTGTGGTAAGCCCAACCATAAAATTATTCTCATTGCTACTTCATCGCTGTAATTTTGCAACTGTTATGAATTGCATTGTAAATATCTGTGTTTTCTGATGGTCTTTGGCAACTCCTGTGAAAGGGTTGAGGGTCTAGACCACTGCTCTAGACTTAAGTTGGATTATGCCCAGAAGGATACGAAGTGAGTCACAAAGCTGCAATCGGATTGGAGCAACAAGCCCTGGCCTTCTGTTGCTTGCTGAACTACACTGTTCATATTCCCAATGCAGGCATCTATTGCCTTGTCCCTCTTATCTTTCTCAGTGCTGGGTGAAGGCATTTTTCCGTGATTTTCTCTGATGGACTCATTCATTTACTATTCTCCATTTGTTTGCTTCTTGTAACCATGAACTAAATGCTTCTTGTAATTTTATCTGTGCTGCATTTAGCACAATTACATATGAAGGAGGAGTACAAATATATTCACCTGAACATTCACTTTAGCAGAAGTGAAATAGTTTGCCTGGGTGGTCATATATTTTATAGCAATATCTTTTCACCTGACAAAATTGGGAGCATGGGGGTTGGGGGAGAAGGGAGGGTAAAAGGGGAAGAGGAGGGGAGAAAAGGAAGAGTAAAGAGAACTTCAGGGGATGGGATGGTCAAGATGGGGGAAAGACAGATGGAGAGCAAGGAAAGAGATATTTTGATTGAGGGAGCCATTATAGGGCTAGCAAGAAACCAGGCACTAGAGTAATTCCCAGGAAATCCACAAGGATGACCTCAGCTAAGACTCTAAGCAACAGAGGAGAGGGTGCCCAAACTGACCTTGCCCTATAGGCAGATTGATGAATATCTTAAATGTCATCATAGAAGCTTCATCCAGCAACTGTTGGAAACAGAGGAAGAAATCTGTAGGGGAGGAGTACTGGGCTGAGCTCCTAGGGTTCGGTTGAAGAATGCGAGGAGTGAGGACATGAGCAAGGAGGTCAAGACCATGATGGGGACACTCACTGAAACAGTCTACCTGAGCTAATGGGAGCTCACCAACTCCAGCTGGATAGGGAAGGAACCAGCAGAGGACCAGTCTAGATCCTCTGAGTGTGGGTGAAGTTGTATGGCTGGGGCAGACTGAGGGGCCATTGGCAGTGACACTAGGATTTATCCCTACTGCTTGTACTGGCTTTTTGGGAATTCATTTTCTTTGGATGCATGCCTTGCTCAGCCTAGATATAGTAAAGAGGGCTTTGGTCCTTCCCCAAAGCAGTGTGCCTCACCCTCTCTGAGGAGTGGATGGGGTGGAAATGGGAGAGGGGAGTGGAACTGGTATTGATATGTAAAATGAAAAAAGATAGTTTATTTTCTTTTTAAAAAAATTAAAATAAAGAAGTATCTTTTGGTCAGGGAGAAAACTGTATTTCTGAATCAATGATAAATAAAAATGGGAAACTGGAAAAATTGGCATCTACTAATATATCCATTGTTAATAGCATCCAGTTATCCAGATTGAAACTCAAGTTCTGGAAACTGCCTAATACCTTTAACAACAACTGAAGATGACAAGAAAGAATTCTGTGTGAATAGGCAATTTGTAGTTCCATAATGATCTGAGTTATTTGGTTGTTGTTTTACAATGTAGACATTTCAAAAAAGTGACTTCCCAGTCGGCAGAAATGTGGAGGCATCAAAATTTGGGCATTGTTCGTTTAAAAATTTAACTGTATTTTTGTTTCATGTATGTGAGTCTTTTGCCTGCATGTATGGCTGAGCACCGCATGTGAGCAGTAGCTGCAGAGGGGCTAAAGAGGTTGAATCCCTGGGACTAGAGGTAGAGAGCATGGTGAGTTACCACGTGCATGCTGGGAATCAAACTGGGGCCCTCTGCAACAGGAAGCGATGCTCTTAACTACTGAGCTATCTCTCCAGTCCCAGCCGCAAAGTTCTCATGTATGTATAAAACACACATACACAAATTTCAATACCAGTTGGACAGAATAAAAAGTAAAACCCCATCAACATATATGTGTCATAAAGGCAATATTTTTTTTCTTTTAATCATATTATGTTTATATCTTAAGGAGACAGAAATGAGCTTGGATTTAGCATATTCTTTTCAAAAAGATCTGGTCAAAACTAACTTGACCGAAGAACAGGATGAGGCAGTGTCAAAGTATCCCCAAACAAGATATCCCTGGGTGTTGGACAGGTGCTGGAGATGTAGAGGCGGATCTGAAGTGAGCTGCCAGTGCACTCATGCGTAGAGGCCTGCACCGGGTCCAGAGATTACAGTAATGAGCAACAGGTGGCAAGCCAGGCTAGCAGGTCATTTGAGAGGAGCTCGGGAAGAGGTAGTGTATCATAACAGACAGGTGAAGCAAGGCTCAAAAGAGTCAGGGAAACGGCACTAGGTGGATCCAAGTAAAGCCAGGGGCAGGGAAGTGGGGCAGCAGGCAGCAGGCAGGAGGACTCTCCCAACCAACTAGACTCAGTGAGCTCTTTTTCTCAGGAATATACACAAAACAGAGCCCAGACAGAGTGCAAACATCCCCTCGCCTTCTGAATACTAATATTTTTGCATATGGATATATACACATATACAGTACCTGAGCATCAAATAAGTGTGAGAGGGTGGCAAAAAAAATAACCCGTTAGATATTAAAATGTACCCAAGAGATTTAGAGAACCTGAGAGATCTAGTATTATGATGAACCTAATCAATACAACGATAAACAGAACAACAGGAGGCAAAATCACCACTAGTTACTATGAAAATATTAAATGGATGGAAGAGGAAGATAAATAAATTGAAAAACCATGTAATTATTTCAGGCTGTAAAATATTCCAACCATGAGAAAGCATCTGTCAAAGAGAGAAAAGTTAATTTACAGACGACATTCAAAATAGAAAACACAAGAGGTAAAACTTATGGATCATTTCTGAAGAAAATTGCAGATTGGGGAAAATTTAAAATACTTTTCTTAATCATTGATATCTGCTTTATAATTATATAATAGCTTTGGAGAACACAATTCTCTTGTTATTTCATAGGGTTAATAGATCCAAAAAAAAGTATTTTTGAGTTGTTTTAAGGTAAATTAAGATATGTCGTAACTATAAATCCAAGACTTTGTGAATATGAAAATGGAAGCTGACTAATAGGTAGGGATGAATGCTTCCTATGTGGACTTTTCTACTTCTTCAGGAGCCAGCAGTGCCCAGGAGGTCAGAAAGTAGCAACAGAGTCCACTTTCGGAGATGTTATGGAAAGTGGGGAAAGTAACAACACATTCTGGGCTCCGGGCTAGCCAGAAAAAATAATCATCTAGAGATGAGGAACAGCAGTGGTGACAAAAGCTCAAGAGCTGGGTGACCAACCAGGAATAATCAACTCCCCCCTGTGTGTTTAGGAGCAGTCAATAAACATACGATGTGAACTCTCAATTGATGTTCTTTGAGCTTTGACAGTCACACTTGTGTCGAAAGTTTTGCTATTTTAGAAACAAAAAAAGAAGTCTAATTTTAAAATATCTTTTCTGTTAGCAATTTTAAAAAGTCCCATAAAAGCTCCAGGGACTTTTACTGAAATAGAAAGGATTTTCTCAAAAACAGTAAGTAAGAATTGCATGTTTCCCTGATGTAGATATTAATTTTGAAGTCAAAGCACCAATACAATTTAAACAAATACAAAATTGAAATAAATATTTACATTTCATCAGGAATATTGATGGGTCATATCAAGAAAGAAAAATTTTTGACAATCTATTGAAAATAAAATCTTTGCCATTACAAAGATTACATAGTATCAATGTTAGATTGAATAGTCTTCTCAGCCTGAATGAATGATACTACACATACTACCCTATGTAGGGAATGTGAACAAATAAATATTAATGATGAATGGTCAGCTGTAGAATATAAATAACCATGGAACTAGAAACTGATACCGGCGTGAGCCCAGTGAGAAGACAGTTGAAACAAATGGGTAAGCTGTGATGATTCACACGCCATCCTTACATATACTGTGGAGGGAGGACAATTGAGTAGATCACAGCTTTTTGTGATTCATGTACTAATGTTTTCACCAGTTTTGGTTCAAGAAAGCAAGTCATTTAAAAGGTGTTTCCTATTCAAAGTTGGCTCAGTATGAGAGGCCTTAGATTTAATCCTTATTAGCAAAATCAATTAGGTAGATGGATGGATGGATAGATAGATAGATAGATAGATAGATAGATAGATAGANAGATAGATAGATAGATAGATAGATAGATAGATAGATAGATAGATAGATACTGAACCCTAAAGCCATTTTATGTTAAACTAGACATATTGATCATTTAAGACAATTGTGAAATTATGTATGGATTCTTAATTTTGGTCATACAATCCTTTTTAAAGGGTTGATTTTTATATTATCCTAATAGTAGTCTATTTTGGCCTCAAAAATGGCCTTACGGTTCCACTTTTCCCCTTCTGGCCTCTCTCTCCCACCTCCTCCTTCCTCTCTTTGTTTCTGTCTCTATTTGTTTTCAGTCGAGTAGATCTTCTGAAACACCTGAGTCCCAACACAGTCCTGCTACCCACATCTGAAGCTTGATTTAAATTTCTGCTTCCTCACAAAATTTTATACTAATCTTACAAAATTTTCCATGATCATACATCATTTTTCTTCAGGTTCAGATACTTACTATGAAAATGTATTTCTAAAATATAAAACTCTTTAAGTAAGTCACACTTCCAAAAATAGCCTTATGGTATGTATTATCATACACCCCCATGGTGATTCTAGTCATGACTTTAATCTTCAAAAGACACTTATTCTATTGAAAAACCTGGGATTTTCTTCAAAGTCAGAAAAAAAAGACAAGCATTTTGGTAAAATGACATGGATCAGACTAGAGAAAAAAATCTGTTATTAAAGTTTTAGAAAAATATTAAAAATATCAAATTCTCAAAGAGGCAAAAATACAGTTTGGAAACATGATACGTCTTGTTATTTTAGAATCATATACGTAAGATTAAAGAATTAAAATCTGGAAAGGATGGAGCTTTTTTAAGAGAATATTTTCTTAGTGCTATTCAATCATAGTAGATATTCTGAAAGACTAAGCTGTATTAATTCATCTGAACGAAATGGAAAAAGAATGTAAAAGCAGGCAAACATCACAAGTACAGTCATTTTTCAATGCACCAACCATGAAATAATTGCTGCTTTTTGGTGAAGCTCAAACAAACTTTTCCAGGAATAGCACGACAAATTGATAAAGTGCAAAGCCACCCTTTATTCTTGCATTCCTTCTTTGTGGAGTAATGAGTCTCAGCAGCTTAGAACAAAAACTAACAGGGGAAATGCTTGTTGTGTCATGGGAAAGGCCAAACACTTGATGGTGCGACTTCATTTCTTTACCGAATACTGTATGCATCTGCAGCTGTTATTAAACACCTATCATTATCCTTAAAACGAGAGAATTTTCTGATTTCATAAAACACCTGGTACCGCTGACCATATTTCATAAGGAATACAATCATCAGCCCCCTGCCTGGGTTCTGTTTGTACCCCAGCCACTGTTGTGAAACAAGCTCACTTGCACAGACATGAGCGCACATGGCTTCCAAAGGAAGAAATAAAATCTACAAACAAACTGTAATCAGAGTCTGTGGGATGCACCCAGGTCAGGCATGCAGGTGACCACAGGTTTAGAACGAAGCTCTTGCATGGATTTACTGCTCTCCTAAGCCATGACCCCTCATCCAGAGAACTAGCTTGTTTTTCTCTTTCTACTTTTAAGAGGTCCACCCAAAGTTTCCCTTTCTGAAAGCATAAGATGGAATTAGAGGTAAGCTGTGCTAATGACGCTATGATGCGCTCTTGCCGTCATGTTCTCTGATGTCAGAAAGAATTTTCAACGAAGACCTATCAAAGCCTTGGTGGTAAACCCTTAAATTTCCACAACAGCTTAGAGAAGCAAATCGTCACATTGAAATAAAATTAATGTTAAGTGTCAAAATGGACCATAGTGGTCAATTCCAGGAGGATTTTAAAGTGAGTAGAGTTGAAGAAAAAACATTCGGAGATCCCTGTTTGCATGAACAATACCTTACCTTACTGAAAATCTGTCTTATCTAGCGATTCTGCTCTTCACGGTCTATGTTGATTTGCACAGAAAAAAAAAGAAAGAAAGAAAAAGAAAAAGAAAAAGAAAAAAATAGTGTGTTCATGAGCACACAGATAACTTTCCTTGTTGATTTCTGCCCTCAGTCTACATGGCTTGTAAGCAATGCCATCTACCTCATGTAAAAAAAAAAAAAAGTCCCAAACCAGAGTATTTCCAAATGACTTAGAATATTCAGAACCAAAGTGTTTTGAGTTTTAGCCTTTTTAAAGAGCAACATGTGAAATTAAGTAGCTCCATTCTTCCAACTTCTGCAAAAAACAGCAATCAAAGTAAAAAAAGTTTTTTTTCCTTTTTCTTGATTATTAAATATGATTAAAGAATAACTCAGGCTGGGCGGTGGTGTTACACTCCTTTAATCCCAATATTCAGGAGGTAGAGGGAGGTGAATCTCTGTGAGTTCAAGGGCAGCCTGATCTACAGAGTTCCAGGAAAGCCAGAGCTATACAGAGAAACCCTGTCTCAAAGAACATAACAGAACAAAATAATAAAATCAAAAAAGAAGAAGAATTAAGAATAATTGCAAGTTTGAAATATAGTCCATGTAGTGGAAGGGGAGCGGGCCTCCTTTTTGTCCTGCCCTGCTCTCACACGGTTAGCTTTACGCCTGAAATAATAACACACAAATTGTATTGATTTAAGCAATGCCTGGCCTGTTATATCTAGCCTCTTATTGGCTAACTCTCACATCTTGCTTAACCCATATCTAGNAGCATTCTGTTCTGTCTACTCCACCCACCTAAGGGCTGGCCTATCAAACCAAGGTGGTTTCTTTATTAACCAATGAAAATAACACATAGACAGATGACCCTCCTACATCAAGTCCATCTATATTTTATTACATATTTAATATAACCTATATTCCATCTATATTTTAGAATAAATTACATAAAAGAAAAGATACTATATGAAAAGCATTTATCAGTAAGGTTTTTATGAGTGGCTCACATGACGTACTGTGTTTAACTCAATGTAATCATGTTCATAAACCAAATATGTCCATGTGATTGCACTGCAGTTTACATTCTCTGAGTTTGTCCAGATTATGGGGCACCTCTTAACAGGTAAGATTACTTCTTGAAAAGATTCTAGAAAGCTTCTTCCATGCACTTTTATGAATTTTCCTCTATTTTCCATTTTTCCTCTATAGCCATTGACCGTGTTTGAATTTGACATCTAAAAGAGTTGAAAAAGATCGTGATATTCTAAAAACATGTTACACTCAGTTGAGGAAGATGTTCCTCTAGGACAGTAGTTCTCAACCTGTGGGTCGCGACCCCTTTGGGGGTCAACCCTTTCAGAGGGGTAGCATATCTGATATTTACATTATGTGTCATAACAGTAGCAAAATTACTGTTATGAAGCAGCAATGAAATAATTTTATGGTTGGGGGTCACCACAACTTGAGGAACTGTGTTAAAGGGTCACAGCACTAGGAAGGTTGAGAAATCCCTGGTCTAGGGGGCTCTGTAGCTTTGGGTCAGATGGTCAGAGCACGCTTGAGTACTGTGGATCCACAGTCTGTCTACTAGGACACTGCTCATCCAAAACCCTTTCCTTTAAGACTTTGTATATGTAGGCTGACTGACAGGGGAAGAGACACTAGGACACATGGCCTGTGACTCAGGACATGGATGGCACTGTCTGTTGTCATCACATTCCACTCCATCTTCATTCTGCTGCACTTTCCCATCTCTGTCTTTCTTGCTTGACCTGGTTTTAAATGACTGCATTTGGGATAGACTTGGAAACAACGAAATAAGCCTTGTGTTTTGTGGTCTTTTCTTTAAAACCCTTAATACAAGCACTTTGACTCATACTTCTTCAGCATTAAATAAGAGATGCTTTATGAGGTATAAATGCATGCACACGTTACTGTTTCTCCATCCACTCTCATGAAAAGCAGGTCTCAAACCTTAGATGATGACTTAGGCACCTTACTTCTCATGATAGCTTATATTTAGTTGCAAGAAAATATAGACATCAATGTCTTTCATCATTGTAATAAAAAATATCATTATTGTATTGTGAGAGTATTCTGCAAAACTGTTCTAGCATCTTGATATCTAGTGCTGATGGCAAAATCGGAGAAGACACTGTCGCTGTGTGATCAGTGACACACTGACCATTTGATGCTGACACAAATTCCCAGATTGTATGCACTCACACTTTTATAACCTTTCATATTTTTAAATTGCTTACCTAAAAACTAATATATAGTGCCTGTATGCCAGAATATCTTGTCTCTGGAAAACAGTGGGATATCTGAATAGTAGGACATGATTAAGCAACTATTTCCCAAGCTGGTGGAGACACTTTCTGGAACAGTGTGTTTGTACAGTGGTGACTATTTGTCACAGTAGGCCCTGACACCGGCATTAAAGCACCAACCAAAATGGGCAATATGTCATAAGCAGCCAGTTGGGGGGCAGTAACAAAATACTTGGATAACCATTCTATACCAGAGACATCTGTTTAGTTTAGCAAGACAGTAACACCAGGCATCTCCATAATTTAGACACTGTAAATATCATAATTCACTTGATTTTTAAAAAGAAGTAGACAACCTAGAAATCCTACACACTATATACATTTTAAATATCAGCTGTATGTAGCATTGTGCAAAAGCATTTGTGAAATAGTTTAAGGAGGCAATACAGTTAAGAAAAAATTATGTGATATAAAATTTACATATAACAGTAAACAAAATTCTGTTTGTATGATTTCTTTGGATGACAGAGTTATTTTGTACTTTCTAATTTGCTATTAAATAGTTCCATACTATTAATAGTGAACTTACTGGGTGTTAGACACTGTGTAATTATTTTTGACAAAATTCTTTTAACCTTTGAAACAATCTTATGAAGTGATGTTTCATCCTAAGCCCTAGTTAACTGAAACTTGAAGAAATGAACTTGCTTGTTCAAGGTCAAAAGAAGGCCTAGAATTTCTCAGTTTAACACCAAACTTCACATGCGTGATCTTCAGTAGTTCTTAAAAGAAAAGTTTTCTGAGTGCATTGTGCATACTGTATTCCCCTAAATGAATGGATATGTGGAAACATCCTTAGTATGTTTTAGGACATACAGCAACTAGCTTGTTCTGATGGCTCCACAACCACCCTGGTTACAGAGCTATCTATCACACATCCTAGGCATCTACTCAGTGTTAAGCAAACTTACACAAAAGGAATACTTAACCTTGAAAACTTCTCATGATTCACAGATTTTTTTTTAACCTTAAATCCAGAAACACAGATGAAAGAGAATGAGCATTTCTTGGCTAGAAGTCATTATCTTCTTGCTGAAAATTATGCCTCCAAAAGAAGAGATGAACAGCAGCCCGGTGGCTGGTGCATAAAGAACACTGGCTCTTAGGAACCTGTGTTCCTACTCCTAATGAACAGTGAAGTGCTTCCTGAAAGATCTGGAGAATAGCTTCAAGGTTCCCCTTCTTTTGGGCATCAAAAAAGACTTCACAACTCAAGTGCCACCTGTCTAGATCCTACCCCATTTCTTTGCATACCTTTCAAGTGTAGAGGACTGGCCTTTCATTTATCTTTTTTTTTCCTCTACATGGTTTGGGTCCCTCCCCCATGTCCCCAGAAGTGACTCAAATGTTCTCTCAGTATAAGTGCAAAGCTATTTTTACCATCGTGTTTGGGAATCTCTGAGCACACATTGTTGGCTGCTTAAGTAATTTCCAGGTGCCCAGGGTTCATGTTTCTTGCTGTCCACAATTTGAGGCATGGCTCTTCTTAGTTTTGCCTTTTACTGACAGGCTTGTCTCTCCCGTTTCTTCTGTGGGGCCACTCATCCATGTTTCTACAGACCTGTCTTTCATACTGTGTGTTTTTGTACCCATGTTTCCCTTTGTTTCTTTTCATCGCTGGCCCCAAGCTCTACCTTCTCAGCTAAGGGATTATTTGAATCTAGTCATTTAATGATCTAGCCCCAAACACTAGTGATAGTCAACAGAAATTTCACTACCAAACTCTCATCCACTTCCCTCTGTTAGTCTCTTCTTTGAACTTCCTCTTACTTCTACCAAAACTCAGTTTTCCAAAAGTTTCTTTTCTTCCTAGAAATATCAACTGAACATCTTAAAACTTCTGTCACTAAGTCATCCTACCTCAGTGACTTCTCAGAGACTCCTTACTGTCACACACCCTGAAAGGACTGCAATCTTCTTCAAAGTTCCTGAGTTACTCATTTCCGTGAATTTAGCCACTGTCATTGTCTCCAGTCAACTGAAATTTTAACAACGGCAGAAACGCATGAAACACTATTAGTAGAGTGCCTACTTGTAATAGTTTCATTTTGATACCTTTAAAACAAACAAATCCACAAATTTGTCTCAAACAGGTTCTGTAGGCGTTACAGTCTATTTGGTATGATTAGCATGATTAGTTCCATTAAAGCCTCATGAATGAAGGAAGAAAATTGATAATCACTGAGTGAGCACCGCATATTATGCACCAATGTGTGTGTTTATTTGTATGTGTGATATTTTATGTCAAATGCTAACATCAGTGTTTATCAGATATGCCACTTGATCTCTTAAAAAATCAAACGAACAATGACAACAAAAACCAAAACTAAGGCAATAAAACCCTAACAATGTCTTGCTCCAAAGATTCTGTTCCCTTCCTGTTACAATATTCTATGTTCTTAAAGATGCATAGTTAAAATCTTCTGCTCAACAAGTTACCCAAAACATTTTTCTTCTGCTGCTAGCTGAGTTATCCACAGTCTTTTCTTTCTTCTCCTTTCCTTGGACAATAATTAGACTTCTTATCAAACTTTTGGGGAAAGATGAAAAAGAAATGCAGTTGAAAATAATAATGAATTACAAATGACAGGACAAACTATTGGGAAATGTTCTACCATTCACCTAGTGTAAGATCTTATGATGAATGAATTCAGGATTCTTTCAGTGAGTTGCTAATGACAATGTTAAATCCTGTTGCTACTTATGTTCTCCAAGTTTTTTAAAGATGTATTTTAACTATTTAATAATGTGATGGTTTGAATTCACACCAACCTCTTTAGCTAGTTGATAACATTTATGACTTCCTCATGGTTTACGGAGAAATAACATAATTGCAATTATCAGCCTCTCACATTTTATAAACAATTCACGTTCCAAGAGTACACTAGGTAGTTGTTTGGGGTCAATGCATATTTTCCCACTGAGCTAATGTAAAAGGACAGCTATTGCTCATGCTCGAATGTTCTTATTCTTCCTTCCCCATTCCTTCTACAACTTCCAAAACAACAATCAAGAGGTAAATAAGTTAATAAAAAGTAAGTAAAGTAGGAGGTGAGAGCAGAAATCTGTTCATGCCATACTGATTCAATTTTTTGGCACCATGGTGAGGATAAGGATTCACAATTTACGAGGGAATAATTTAATAGGAAAAGGCTGACTTGATTGGAAGAAGAGCCACCCTTCACAGCCATTCGCCAGTTCTCTGAATCTTCTTTATTTATAATTTAGAATCCTCATCTCCTACATTTCTACACTGACTGTAAAATAAAAGGATTATATGAGAACTCCCACATTCTTTAGCAAGTTTGTGACGTGTGACTCTACTTCATACATCTTAAAGTTAGCATATCTAGGAATGGCTTTGCCTTAAAAAGCACTTCTACAGACCATCCTTTGAGATTCTTTAATAGTGATATTTTTGTCTTGTTTCTCTACTAATTCCAGTAATAAAAGTATTTTATATACAATGTTACATCTTTATTTTGAATTTATAGTAAGTGTGATATGATGTGCTTTGATGCATATACACATTATATAGCTAAACATCTTAAACATTCAACATTTCTTCATGATGAAAGCTTTTGACATGTCTTCTAAGAAGATATTCTAACACATGTGTATGTGTATGAATGTGTATGTAAGACAAAGTCATCCTCTAATATCTTATCATTCCCTACTTTGGTGGTTTGTTTTGTAAGGAAAAGCCCCCCTCTCTGAACGTAGAGACCCCCAACCACTTTTTTATACTTCAACTTCCTGGCCAACAAGTCCCAGGGAACCTTTTGTCTCCACCGTCTCTAGTGCAAGGCTTACTTACAATCATGTACCACCTAGCTCAGCATTTTACATGCGCTTTGAGGAGCTGAAGTCAGCTCTTGTTATCAGACAGCGGCGGTTTACCCACTGAGCCCTCTCTCCAGACCCTTCTATGTGACACACACACTTCACGATCATTGTCTGTGGTGCCTGTGGTCTGTACACCAGTCTCTCTTGGTCCATTTTGCACTCAGTACCTACTGGTCAAGCTTTTCCTTTCTCCTACTTCATAGTGCTCCATTTTAAAAGTGATTTCACAATTTTAAAAGTTTCATTTTTATAGCAAACCTTGAATGTTCTGCCGTTACATCCATTTTAAGGACAGACTATGAGAAACTGAGGTGTTAAGTTTGAGCAAACTCCTTTTAAATTTCCCCACCCCAGTTCCCAGGCCATTTCTTGTCTTCCTTCTTCTACTTCTGTCCTTCTGTCAAAGTAATTAATTACTATAGATTTAAATTTAGTGAGAAGATATAGAAGTGTTAGAATTATGAAAAGAGTAATTAGGAAACTATTTTAATTATTACACGATTCCCCTGTTTGAAAGTGAAGTTTTCAAGTTGTCTTCTACGTATAAGAGACAGCAGAACATGTGACTAAAAACAAAAGCTCACTTCCACATGTAAAGCTAGATTAGACCCCGAGTTTCATCAGCCTTCAGTCTGCAATCCTAATCTTGATGACTAGGTGGCTGGTGGAAACTGAATGAAATAACATAATTTAAGTATTGTGCTCTTCTTTGTCTTCCTAGTGTTTGCTTCCACCCCAGAGTCTAAAGATGCTTCTATGGCTTCATAAGGAATTACACAGCTACACAACAGCAAATACATAACACCAGACAAGTTGCTCAAACGTAGCATTCAAAGGTCAGGTCTCAATGGAGGTTTTGACGAGCTATCTTCCAGACTAAACAAAACATCCTGGGTTAAAATTTTAACTAATTCCAAAATTATATGACAGTGATTTTATTTTTCCTTTTTTACTTTAATTTAGTTTAGTTTTTGAAAATGGAAGCCATAGAGAATATAGCCTACAATCATCAGTAGTTGAGGTAGAATAAGACCTTATACTTCCCGCCAGGTTTTCAGGCACTAACTATAAAGTGTGCCTACTTGTTGGTAGTGAAGGTACTCCTTCCAGAATTTTCAGGAATGATAGAAAATGAAAGAAAGAGGAACAAGTGGTTAGGGGAGAAGAGAATAGCCTGAGAGAGAAGAAAACCCCAGCTGTAGTTTATTGACCATGTAAAGCTTAGCCCCCAACAAAAGTATATGCTAAATGTGATTACTAATGTTGACTGCCCAACTACATGCTGCATAGGTCATATGTATGATAATATTTTATTGAACCCTTACCTAAACTGCTTAAAGCAACCCCTGCCATCTTGAAGTAGTTCAAATAGCACTTATCCATAGGCACAGAAATAAAACTCAACCCAGCTAGGACTGAAAGAGAGTTCTTTAAAATCTGGGGGCTTCCTACATTTCACCTTTGGGCTGGGAACCGTGTGTGTGTGTGTGTGTGTGTGTGTGTGTGTGTGTGTGTTGGACTATGGACACAGTGCAATACAAAACATTTGTTTCATTATATGTGCCATGGCTGCTTCCTTTTTCATCTGAATCCTAGCAAACAACTTAGGGGAGTCAGTGGACAGTGGGAACATGAATAAAAATTGATGCAGAACAAATGCACTTGGGATGAGGCCAAAAATACACTTGAAATGTCAAGCAAATGTTTCGTGGCTTGTTTTTAACAGCTATTCTGAGTGCAATGTTACGTGTATTTTCTTTCTTGTAGTTAACTCCTAGCTGCATATGCTATTGCTCCAACTAGGAAAGGGAGCAGAATTAAAATTTTAGTTACCACTTTCAAAAATAATAAGTAGCCCTGGAAGGTCACCATGGAAGCATGCCGAGTCATTTCAGACAGCAGCATGGGACATGAGTACCCTTCAGCCACCACCACCACCCCAACACCCACCTCATTTTACAGATTTAGTAAAAGAGAGGAAAGAGATTGTTTACCTGCTTCTACTGAGGCTGAGGCCTGAGAGTCATGTGTAACCTTTGAAGCACTTGTTATGGTTATAATCACAGGGATGGCATCTTTTTGACAGACAGAACAGAGAAAAGAGCCGAACCACACTGGAAATATTAATGAGGCTATTTTGGAGCAATGGCTATTGCCTATGAGATCTCTCATCATGAGTCTATACTTAGAATTCAGATGAACCCTAGAGGGAGGGGAACCGAGCAGTGTTAATCCGCAGTTGTTTTGAAGTTGCCTGGTTAGCAGGTTCCTGTGTAAACTGTCCAAAATGGAAGCACAAAATGGATGTTTTTGGCGATGTGACTCTCTCTGTGTATTTTGTTTTAACCTGTTTGTCATGTGGACTGTCACATTGCTCCGAGAGGTGACATTTCTCCGTTTTCTTTCAAACTAGATGTTCTAGTGAGCACTAGCTGTAATCACTTTGGGAGACTGATGCTTCATGACAGCTAGAAGTTGGATTGAGTTTCAGGAGCTACTATATATAAAGCCAGGTCGACTTATGTCACCGCACTAATTAAATGCCATCTGGGTGGCTCCTCTGGGTTTTTGAGTCCATCACCCAGTTCAGATCAGTCAGAGGCCAAGGAGGAGAACATGATGATGGACCTTTTTGAAACTGGCTCCTATTTCTTCTACTTAGATGGAGAAAATGTGACTCTGCAACCATTAGAAGTGGCCGAGGGCTCTCCTTTGTATCCAGGGAGTGATGGTACCCTGTCCCCCTGCCAGGACCAACTGCCCCAGGAAGCCGGGAGCGACAGCAGTGGAGAGGAACACGTACTGGCGCCCCCGGGCCTGCAACCTTCCCACTGCCCCGGTCAGTGTCTGATCTGGGCTTGCAAGACTTGCAAGAGAAAATCTGCCCCCACAGATCGGCGGAAAGCTGCCACCCTGCGCGAAAGGAGGAGGCTAAAGAAAATCAATGAGGCCTTTGAGGCCCTGAAGCGTAGGACTGTGGCCAACCCCAACCAGAGGCTGCCCAAGGTAGAGATTCTGCGGAGCGCGATCAGCTACATTGAGCGTCTCCAAGACTTGCTGCACCGGCTGGATCAGCAAGAGAAGATGCAGGAGCTGGGGGTGGACCCCTACAGCTACAGACCCAAGCAAGAAATTGTAAGCCCAGATGCTGCCAGAGCAGGGAAGTGTAAAGACCGATTAAATGCCTTCATGAGGCCTTAATCTCCACCTGCTTGGTGCCCAGCCCTCCCTGCCCTGCTCCCTCTCTAATGAACCCCCAGTGACCCAAGAAGACCGAGCCCTTGCCCTAAGCAGGAAATGCGGTCCGGCCCAAGGAAGCAGGGGAGACACCCCCAAGCCTCCTCCTCCCCCGGAATTTGTTACTTTCCTAATCTGTTGCTTCGGTTTTCTTTCCAGCTTGAGGGTGCGGATTTCCTGCGCACCTGCAGCCCCCAGTGGCCAAGTGTTTCGGATCATTCCAGGGGGCTCGTGATAGCTGCTAAGGAAGGTAATGTAAAGTAAAGGGCACTGGGCTGCACTGGAAGCATCCGGCTCAGCACCGGGATGCTCTGGCCAAGCAGAGGCAGAGAGCGCTCAGCGCTCATCACGGGCTCAGAGACACACTGTCAATGTCCGTCTAGACATTTTTTTCTGCTCCCACGGACGCAGTCTTCCTGAGCCTCCTTTGTGGCCTTTTGTGGGACACAGCTGCGGGTTGCTATATGCTCTGTGTTTTTTTTTTTTTCGTCCCTTGTACTTAGGAGGAACAAGTTTGGATGCCTCAGCCACCAGCAGTCTTCAGTGCCTTTCTTCCATAGTGGACAGCATTTCCTCGGAGGAACGCAAACTCCCCAGTGTGGAGGAGGTGGTGGAGAAGTAACTCGGCCAGCCTTTGGGACATTCTTCACTCAACAGGAAGACCTCTTATGGACTAATCATTTAGGATAGGGCTCACGGACCCCAGAGTTTATGAAAGCTTATGAGACACACCCACAAAGAACCCCTTAGCCATCTCAAGTGAAAGTCCTTTGCCCCTGGGCTTTTAATATGATTATTATACGATTGTTATTATTTGGAACCGCTAGTGGCTTAGCTCTAGAACCCTAACTTTGTTTTTAATTTGGTTTTTATAACATCTTAACTTTTATTATGGTCACGTGACCCTTTGGTTTCACTTGCAAATGAAGTTCATTCCTGTCTAAATCCAAGTGGGAACGTTTAATCCGAATGGTGTTTAATGTACTTTTGTAAATAGTCTTAGTACTTTCGTTTTTATGCAAATCTAAAGACTATATTTTAAATGTGGAATTAAGCATTGTATATAAACTGTGTGAAGTTCCTGGTATTGTAATATTAAAATATTAATACGTTTCTATGTGTATAAAGAGGTGGCCTTAGCTTGATTTAACTGGAAAAAGAAAAACATGCAGGCATGTGCACAAAACTAAGAACAGCCATATTTTAATTTAGATAAAACATGTGTCCAGCTATTTGGGACCTTTCTCTCAGCCTAACTTAAAGGGAGGAAAATGAATGTTAGGGTCATAGACTCAATTAAACTGGGCTCATTAATATTCCATGTAAATCCTGTACTTGTTTTTAATAGAAGGAAATATCCAGAAACCATCTCTATTCTCCTATCTTTCTTTTCTTTTCTTTTCTTTTCTTTTCTTTTGCTTTTTCTTTTCTTACTATTCTATAGTTGGTAATAAGGGTGGGATTTGCTTACTCTGAAATTTAATTTTAAAAGTCCTAAGATTTATTCATTCATTTTTCTAAAAGAAGTTGAATAAATTAAACCCAAATTATTATATATTTTTTTCTATTCATTGGTGTTCTATGCTGTTTCCAAGTGTAGATCTGAGGTACCCAAGGCCTATGACTTGATTGCCAGTTTTCTTGAACTAGACTAGCCCCCAGCAGACTGGAATATCTTCAAGTGCTCTTTGGCCTGAGTTTATTTTCCAAATAGAAAGATAAAAGAAAAGAACAATCTGTCTCTTGAAGAGGGGTGGATGTCTTTGAAGGGGGGGGGTGCTTCAAGAGATGGAAGGGTTAAATGCCTGGGAGCTAAAGATAACAACACACATGAAACCTCTTAGCTGGACCAAACAGCAAAGCCCCAGAGGCCTGGAAGCCCCAGGAGCTCTACAACATGAAGATTTTACAACGTGTGCCGCGTCTGTTTATCCTGTAACCTCAGAGGAAGAAAAAAACGACCACCAAGAAACACAGCGGGACGTAAAGAGAAAGCATGCAGTTTCTACTAAACCATGCCTTCTGTCTAACGCTTGAATTTTCAGTTTGTGACATTTACATAAATGTTGAGGTTCAGTCTCTCTAACCCAGAAACGTTTTGAGCATGATTGTCAACAGAAAAAGAAAAAAAAAGTTTGGATTTTGAACCATTTTAGATTTTAGTTACTGCAGTTTGTTATACTTTTGTTTGACTAATTCATTTTCTGAGTATATGAAAAAGTCTGGGTTCTTCTAAAATTCTTCAGCATTCAGAAAGTTCGGTTGAGGCGACTGACATTGGCATGTAATTCCTTTGAAAGCTTTGAGAGAGAGCAGGTGGCTGTGCTCCATACTACTTGGTCTCTGTGAGGACTCTGTGTAAACCAAATCCAGGCTGTTCCTGTACAACCCGAGCCAACCCTTCTCCCGTTTAGTGCCCATGCCTTGTTTATGAAACAAAGGGAGGGAGGGTTCTCCCTGCCCCGGGGGCTCATGAAAATTCACCAAGACAACACATGCTAAGTGTTGAGTCAAGAAGGCACAGACTAACACCCATACCAATTCTTTTTATTTTGTATTAGTAAATCTCAAATTGGCCAACAAGAGCTATATCACCCAACACCACAGTTTCTTGCCTTTGCTGGCTTTGGCTAAGGAGAGTAATCATCCTGAGCAAGAGGATGAGCTGTCCTAGTTTTGTCTTAACGTAATCCGACTATAACCAGAGAGAACTGCATTTGTTACTGCATTTTCAGAGGCTTCTTGGAGTGGAAGCTTTTCATCTGGTGAGTATAAAGTCAGGATTCAAAAGCAGGGAAATATTAATAGCCGCAAGATTATGCCCTGGACTACTTTGTGTCCAGAAAGAGAAGCCTTGGAAAAGGGGCAAGGACATCTATAGTCTGTAGAATTATTTGGATCTCTTAGACAATTATTTCTGAACAGCTAGCTAGCAAACTCCAAATTATAGCATAACTTTCAAAAATAAATGCCAAATCAATTACTAGTCATGGGTAGTATTTACTACCCAACCAAAATATGGGTAACTATAGCTGGGTGGTCTCTGTCTTTACTAAGCATACGTGTGATTTATCTACGAACTTTTTGGAAACCAAAGGATTTGCCCTAAAATGTGCTTCTATGCCAATATTTTCAAAAACTGGATTATTTGTGCAATTGGCATATCATAACTGATGAGGGAAACATATTTACCTTAGAATTATATATATTTACAGTAAGATTTCTATCATGAACTATTCTGCAGCAGAATGTGTCTATCAGCTCATGGTCTTTTCTCGTTGATGGATTTTGTTCAGTCTTTGCAAACCAAATCCTGCCTTTCTCAGCTGGGTAACCTGAGATATGTTTAGAGTGAGGTTGCCTATAGGAGCCTTTTCTTTAAATAGAGAAAATATTTTCCAAAGAGTTCATGTGACCTCCAGAGCTATAGATGATATGTTAGAGTTTCTAAGGAGATCCTAGGTCTATTTGTAATTAAACTGTTTTTATTTGATAATAATGATGATAATCTTTAACTGAGGCCAAAGCCAAAATAAACAGGGCTATAGGAGCAGAAAATTAAGACAGAATAGCTTGGTAAAGATAAGGACTTAGGGATTGAACTTAAATCTCTTTCCAGAGGTTCATATACTGTCATATATCAAATCATCAGTGGCTTTCTGTTATGCTATTACTGAAATAATTCATAGATATCAAATGTCAATAAGCTCTCTCAAGCTAGCTTTCATCATCATACCAGGATCATGGACTTCAAAGTCTCGACACTGGGGAAATTTGCTGATGTTAATTTTGTGCCAAACTCTTTCATGAGGTTTTTTTTTGGGGGGAAGACAGAAATTTGGGGCTCTTAGCAGCTATTAATAGGGGCCGGAAAAATCAGGATGCTTCTGGAAGCCACTTTCAAAATTATAAAGACATTGTTATACCATTCACATTCTCCTTTTGGAAACATCCCCTTTCTTCATTCAGAGAACCTTCCTTTCATATATCCATATATAGGCATAGAAAGGGCTTTTATGTATGATTTTAAACATCATGTGTCTCATTGTCTGATCATTAGTAAGCAAGCAATAATAGCATGATATTTCCTTGCCCAGAATTCTCCATTAAGTTCCAAAAACGAATCAAATCATTCCAAGATGATCCTTGGCACTAGAAAATTCTTTCTGGAAAAAAAAAAAGGTGTTTTGCAAGCCTGGTTACAAGTCATGCTGTGGAATGAAATGTCCCTTCCATGTGCCAGGGGGCAGGACAACAAGAGTAGTGCTGAGGAGACAGGTTACCCTCTCTCCTCTTCTTAAGGCTGCTAAATGCCCTGATACAGTCCTTTGATCTCTCCTGGGAGTCTTCGAATTCAAGCAGAGGCCAATGTCTTCCTCAGATGTCTTGTCCACAAATTCTTCTTACAACTCTGGCAGGTACTAGTGTGTTGACATAGGTCTGCCCAGCTCCCAGAGCTGCGTACAACTTAAAACTGCTTAGCATGTTGGGAAGTCATCCACAACAAGCAAAAGCAGAATTCTGTAGGTAGCAGCAGAAGTACAGAGTAAGACCGTGTGTGTGTGTGTGTGTGTATACTCATGTATTACTTATATATGTGTGTCTTTGTCTCGATGTGTTCTCTATATGAACCAAATAAATATTTTCTACACTTTCCTCTTTCATTTCTCTGATTTTCCTTTGTTTTGTCTTTTGTTATGAGATTCATTCAAATTCCATACT
>LOEQ01001758.1:191544-223948 GCA_001685075.1 Bramus lutescens
GAGAGAGAGAGACAGAGAGTCGCTTTGGAGCCACAGCACTTACTCAGTTAGATGACTCTCTGAACTGCGAACAGTCTGTTTTTACAGTGGGGCTACAAATTGAGGTCCAAAGCCCCAGAGAACTTGTATCCACCCCAAGTAATGGTGTTCCCTGAATATGCACAGCGGAATTCCTTCAAGAGATCTGAAAATGATTTAGCAGTGGAGGAGAGACTGTAAAAACTGAGGAATAGGCTTTATTTTTATTTTTTGGAATGTTAGCTTCCCCCTTTTGTCTTCAGCCCACCAAAGTTTCACACAGACCTGCCTGCAAATTGTATTTATGGAAGGCTTTTGTCACCAGCGTGTGTGAAGTCACTCTGTTAGAGGAGCTGGAAATTTTACACTAGCCCAGGATCTCTGTGGCGGCAGCTGGGACGCATCTGTAACGGTGTTAGCTGGCCTGAAAGCAGAAAATTAGCGAGCCTGAAGCCTGGCTGGCTGTTTAGTCTGTAGAACTGATAGGGCGGAGCGGAAAACTCGGGAAAAAGGAAACTCCACTCCACACTGGGAAGGGGGTTTACTGTGAGAAATTGGACTTCTGCCTTTGCCCAGCCACAGGCGTGGGAATCTCCCAGTGCAGGTACTAGCCTAGGCCGACCAGAGGGAGAGCAACAGGCAAATGTGTAAGAAAGAAAGCTAGGAGGGACTGGATGCTGAAGGGTCACCTGGTCCACCTGATGACATTTCCCTTATAGAGCAGCAGAAAAAAAAAATATGACCTCATTCAGGCCTGAAAAGGAACCCCAGCGAATGTCGCACCCATGAAAGAACCAGCTCATCAGAACTTGAGTCTTTAGCAAACAAATTTTGAAACAGGACACTCGAGGTTCTCCCCATAAATGAAAATGTCACATCAGTGTAGCAACTATTACCAAGTAATAAAGAAAGGGTAAAGAAAATGAGAAACAACCCCCACCCCCAGGAAGGTGGCAACTCCTCCAGACTCTGGGTTCCCTTTTGTTGTCAGATAGAAATAGGGAGTTTAATGCTTTATTGTGATGCTGCCACTGATTGTGTTAAAGGGCTATCAATTTCAAGAAGCCCCCCTCCCCTCCTTAACGGACCCCAAGGTTTGGAATAGCCAAAAGGCCACTGAGCAGGTTGGACTGCCGTGAAACCCTGCGTGTCAAAGGGGCCAGTAAACAGTAAATTGTCTCTAGAAGGAAGGCAGAGGTTTGCCCAGACCACCCCTGTGGGGGTTGTGGTGGGATATGCTAATAATGCCCAGCTACGGGGATCAGCCTCCCTTCCCATCCCCCAAGAATATATAAAGAGTCCCAACCTCAGCCAATGACCAACCCTGGCCAACAGGCATCTGTCCTTGTTAATTACGGAGAAACATTCCCAACCCCCGAGCTCCGCCTGGGATTTGCTGGCCAGCAGCAGCCGGGGAGTCCTGTTTCTCCCTCTCGGCTGAACTCAGGTGTCCCACCTGCCTCTCTGAAGAATGGACATGATGGACAGCTGCCAGTTCTCCCCTTCTGAGTACTTCTACGAAAGCTCTTGTATCCCCTCCCCGGAGGGTGAGTTTGGGGACCAGTTTGAGCCAAGAGTGACTGCCTTCGGAGCGCACAAAGCTGAGCTGCAGGGCTCAGACGATGATGAGCACGTGCGAGCACCTATGGGCCACCACCAGGCTGGTCACTGCCTCATGTGGGCCTGCAAAGCCTGCAAGAGGAAGTCCACCACCATGGATCGACGCAAGGCGGCCACCATGCGCGAGCGTAGACGCCTGAAGAAGGTCAACCAGGCCTTTGAAACGCTCAAGAGGTGCACCACGACCAACCCCAACCAGAGGCTCCCCAAAGTGGAGATCCTCAGGAATGCCATCAGGTACATCGAGAGCCTCCAGGAGCTGCTGAGGGAGCAGGTGGAGAGCTATTACAGCCTGCCCGGACAGAGTTGCTCGGAGCCCACCAGCCCCACCTCCAATTGCTCTGACGGCATGGTAAGCCACAACTCCAAGACCCACTCTCTCTTACCCTGGTCTGTGTGAAAATCCTCTACCTCACCTAAACCAGGTACAGGGGGACCGTTGCTTTAAGAGATGCATTCGCAGAAAAATGCAAAGAAAAAAAAAGCTTGTGTAAGATTTTACTGTGATTTTCTAGCTAGTTCTGTATGTATGTACATGCTACTAAAAGGTTGTCATGTACCCCAGGTTAATTTAAATGATTAATTAGGCATTATCGCTCTTATTTCCAAAATGTATCACCGTGGACCCTGACATACAGCTACCCCAAGTTTATAACTCTGAAAAATTAGAATCCTTAACATGGTCCTGATCCCTGCTCCGAGGCCAAATTTTGGAAGAAAATGTTGGTTCATGTTTTTCCAAGGGTATCTGCTCCAGTGTTGACAGGTTTTTAACGTGTTTTTGCCCTGGGAAAGTGTTCTGTCCCAGGCAGCGTTAGCGTTTCTTTGACTGCTTTCCATTTTGCATGATTATAACCCAGTGCACATTGCTGCGGGATTCCATGGTCTTCCCTTTGTGTTCCTCCTCTTCCAGCCCAGAGACTGACCTTGGTGCCCAGGCGATTTAGAGACAGCAGCCCCTTCCTAAATCAGTGCTGCGGAGCGAACGAACTCACTGCAGTCAGTTTAGTGAGCTAGGGGCCCGTACAATTTCACCCTTGGTCTGTACGTCTTCTGCCAAAGGCTTGAAAATACATTCTTGTGTGTTTTGTGTTACAGCCTGAATGTAATAGTCCTGTCTGGTCCCGAAAGAACAGCAGCTTCGACAGCGTCTGCTGTCCTGATGTATCAAACGGTAAGAACTGATAACTTTAGACACATTTAAAGACACGTTCAGTCTTACAAATAAACAGGGGAAAGGAAAGAAAGTGATGGCTCTCATGAGGAGGCTTTGACAGAGTAAACACACATTTTCCAGATTACACTAACAGACAGTCAGACACACCGCACGCAAGCATGCACGCACACATGCACGAACTCCCTTCTGCTTGAAATATTACCAGGAGTCTTCTGCCCTCCGCCCCCCACCCTCAGGAATTGCTAGATATTTACCGCAAATTTTTACATCGGGCCCTCTGTGATCACCTGACCTATGTTGTCAAAGGTGCTGACCTGCAGTTGAAAGGGCAGTGTAAGCAAACCTGTCTGTGTGGGGATAATTTTTTTTTTCTTAACTACTTTTCTCCTTGTACTGTTAGCATGTGCGGCAGATAAAAGCTCCCTATCCAGTTTGGATTGTTTGTCCAGCATAGTGGATCGGATCACGTCTGCAGAGAGAAGCGAGTTGTCTCTCCAGGATACAGCTTCTCTCTCTCCAGTTGCTAGCACCAATTCTCAGCCGGCAACCCCAGGAGCCTCCAGTTCCAGACTTATCTATCATGTATTATGAACTGTCACAAAGGAGGAAGGATGCCCCACATGTCCGAAGGGAAGACAAGTTGTGGATAATATGTGCTGTTCAGTTGTAAATAGTCTGTTGCCACTTTATAAGAAAATGTATTTAACTGAAAGTCACATTTGCAATGATGGCTTCTCCTCTTCCTGATCTTTCTCTTTGTCTTCATTTATAGCTTCCTTTTGCTTTGATTCATAATTCCAAAGCTATTTTTCTGATGGGGGCAATAACTGACAGTTGCTTATAGTAATTCTTAACTTATGCATATATAATATAAATATTGCTCATCAAAATAACTTTGGAATTTAGATCTCTATTTTTGTCTTCAAAAACATTTTAATAGCTTAGAATCCATTACAGGTAATTAAAAATATATTTAACTTTTGCTTTTCTCTTTAAGCTTTTGTTCATATTGTATCTAATGAAAATATAACAATGCTGCCTGATGGTAGATGTTTCCCTTTTTTCTTGTAAGAAACACTTCTTTTCTATGTAAGCAATAAATAGTACATTGCGGATAATTTCAAAATTTAAAAATTTCATGAATTTCACTATAAATAAAATTGTTTACTGAATAAATATTTTGTTTCTTGACTTTTAAAACTAACATCCTTAATGGAATTAGAAAATCAAGAACATGACGCCTTTAAGTTCAGCTTAAAGATGATCGCACAGTTGGCCTTGAATATAAATATAAACATAATTTATGAATTTCTTTTAGATCTTGTTATGTCACATATGAAAATGCATTATTTACATTTTAAACAAATTTAAAATATTTCAAGTAAAAAATTAAAATATTTCCAGAGTGCACACTAAATGTAGCATATTTTTCTCTCCTGCTATTCCATACAATGTTCAGCTGTATATGGAAAAGGATAGTAAACCTTTTCAGGGTGATATCAGTTATTTAAGCAAAAAGATCGAACAATAGTGTGTTGTTTTACTATCTACAATACTTTGCCAATCATGAGATAGGCTTTATTAACTTTTCCTATAACTTGATAAACATACTATTATTATCAATAAAACATTTAAAGGAAGTAGATATTTTTTCTTATTATTAGAAAGCCAGCATAGGAAATCTTCACAACTAGATAGCAAAATGAAATATATGCTGTTGTCTCTCATTTTTATAGTATTTTAGGAGTTTCCAACCACACTATGAATGTGTGCACATATGTGTCTGTGAAATGGACAGGTATCTTTTAGTGCTCCCTTAATGGTCTTCCAGAAGAAAATGAGATGAAAACTGGATGATCAAGCAGAAAATTAAAATGAGAAAGTCATTGGGACAATTTTTTGTAAGTGTTCCATTGAGAGGGATAAAAAGAAGCCACCCCTGAAGTACAGAAAATAGCTGCTGACAGAGGCCAAATGTAGGTTCTTCATCCTCCAACTTGTTTTATTTTAGTTTATGAGACAAGTTTTTGCTGTGTAGTCATTGCTGGTCTCAAACTCATAGGCTATCTGCGAGATTGCTGGAATTTTTCTGCCTGTGCCTCTTGAGAGATACAATGTGCACTACCCAACACAATCTCTAATTTGATTCTTAGTGAGAAATTGCTTAAGTTTAAGACTGCATTAGAGCTCAATAAAAAAGACTTTATTTCTAACCAATGCACATAGACTCTATAGCAGACTGGCAGTATTCCTGTTTGCCAGATCTCTGTTTGGTTTTATTGTGTGTGTGTGTCCAGTCATGAGGCTCAAAGGAATATACAAGGAGGAGAAGGTTTGGGACAGAAACCTTGTGACTATTGTCATGATAGAAGCATGATGATACCATAGCATGGATGGCTGATTCTACCCAGAAAAACCTTTGTTTTCCCTGACCTGGGATCATAAGGATTCTATGTGAAGAAGCCCCAAGAAGCAAGATAAAGGGTCCCATGTGGTTTAACAGAAATTTGACTTATTGACTTGTACTAGGCACATTTTCTTTTCTTGGTGTTTCTGTATAGAATGTGGAGACCCGTTGCTGTTAGGAAAATAAGGAAGGACAGACTTACTCAAGTGCTGGCTTTCTTTAAGGTCAGGTTTTAAATGCAACTATAATTGGTTGCTGAGAAAGAAATAGTCTCTCCAGAGAAAAGTAGACCAATTAGTTCCCAAACACCAATGGTCATTCTGATAAGCATATACATACAAGTAATATGGACTGAGAAGATTGTATTTATGTATTTAGGAATATACACTTTTTTTTCTTTTTGTAGAGGCCATGTATTTGAAAAAAAGCGAGAAGGGAGTATATAGAAGGATTTGGAATGAGGAAAGGGAAAGGAAAATGATATTATTTTATTATAATCGCAAAAAGTATTAAAATTAATATTTAAATATTTAATAATCAAAATATCAAAACTTTTAAAAGACAAAATTTAAATAAAATGCTGTAGAAATGTTAACGAAGCTTCTTATTCAAATTTAATAACACTGACTCTGCCTACAAAGCTATTTCTGTAACTGTACAAGTGCATTTAATATGTTAATCAGTAATAGAAAGTATTATTTTAAAACATATAATTTATTTAATTAATATAGCTATTACTTTATAAAACGTTCAAAATATTCTCCCTGTGATCTAGAGTCAAAAGGTAAGTAGAGACCAAACTCTCAATGTGAAGTTGTTCAGGGAATCCTGTTTCTAACATTATCACATGGAAGGCTGGAGTCTGCTTATCCAGTAGCCCACCACAACACGCTATCTGTACTATTTGGGAATTGGTCTCCTAGTGATTCAGACCCAGAGAAGTTTCCTTTACTCTGAGGAAGCAACAGGGTGGGTGAAGAAGTAGCGTAATTGACAAATGTGACCATGTCACCTCAGCTAAGGGACTAGCACACATTTCTGGTAGTAACAAACAGTATTATTCCTTAAACCAAAATCCTATCAGGGAGGAGTGTCTAAGGAAGGAGCCTCGAGAGCTTCCTTTTTTCTCTTGTCCAGGGTGCAAGGTCATGGAGCTATATATGAAAATTGAATCTATGACATTGTGGAGTTTGACAGCCACTGTATGGAAGCAACTTGCTATACTCAAGCTCGTGATCATCTTCAGTTTCCATTCGTTTGAGGAATGCAAGTGGGATGATATGGGTGGCTATTTCATACCCATGCATTTAATACCCATGTATTTAATACCCATACATTCCTCTTTAGAACAGCTTTCTTTTACTGGTATTTAATCTGAGAGTGATATTTCCTTCAAGTCTCATGTTGGGGTTGTTAGATTAAAAAGTAATTAAATTCTCTGTCTTACAGAGGTGGTGTTTCTGGGAATAATATTAATATGCTGCCATCTGTTACCCCAGAAAAGTTCTGCTTGAATAACAAAACACTTCTGAAAATATTAGCACTGAATGTCCCCCACATTGCCCATAAAGTATAGAATATCATATTTATTTACTTAGAGAATTGTAGTTATAGGCATTTTAGCTGACTAGTGATTTGCTTTGTAAAAAGATTTTAAAAATTGACCACTAAAATTATTATGGTCATAAAATCTTATAAAAGTTATCATTTGCAAACCAGAAATTAAGATAAACCTTAACTCTGTACCAATTGATACATATCAATATAGATTAAGCATGAAATAAAGAAGAAATGACTACTAATAAATTTTTGTCATTGTTCAAATAAGAATTTGAAGCATAAAGAATAATAAATTACTGAGAATACATACAAGTTCCAGGAGAATTTTTTACATCACATGTTCCAAGTGACTCAGGCAGACATTTTAAGGCTTCTTATGATGTAACAACAAAAATCAATATTTCTGCTTTATTTTCTGAACTAATTTTCTTACTGATGTAGCAGAAACTACAAAAACCTGGACTCAAAGGAACATAAGCAAGGAAGTGTTTCTTTTGATTTTTACTCCTGATGTAGGACGCTCTCCCCTATTTACTACATACTCCTATGTGGCTAGGTACTCATGGTGGCAAGAGAAAGCGGTAGCTGGATGCCTTGCATCTCATGAAGCTGAAAATGAGCAGGGATTGAGATGGGATTACAAACCACAAGGCCTGTCTCCAGAAGCACACTTCCTCTGAGGAAGACCCACCTCTTTAAGATTGTATAGTCTTCCCAAACAGTGCCACTACCCTCCGAAGGTCTAGTGTTTAAACAAGCTGGAGTCCATTGCACATTCAAAGAGAACTATAAAAGCCAGGCAAGGATTATAGAGCAGTAATTTACCCCCCTTCTTTCAGTGGTGACTGGAAATCTCCAATCCTTGCCTTTTACCCAGTTCATTCCCTGACTTCTGCTTCTATCATGACCCATGATAATTGACAGTCTTCAACTCTGTTGACTGTTTATGTCCTGGTCAAAGTCACACTGCTGTGGCAGATAATTTCTCTATCTAAATGTCTCCAGTGATTTTCTAAAAGTCCCATGAAAGTCTCAAAGACATCTCCAACTTAACATACTCCAAACTAGGCTCATCATCGAATCTGACTTGTCTCACTGCGTGGCTTCTAGAGCTGGGTCATATGCGGTACTCATGAGGTGCACCAAGACCCCTCTCTCTGTTTGCAGATTTGACTCCTATTCACACAATGAGTGATGCCATAATTATTCTATCTATCTATAGAAAGGCTGACCTTTCTATCTTCCATTTATACTCTTATTTCATCATGATATTCTATGTGTTTATTTTCTTAAGTATTCTACACATCTACACCCAAACTATGACTCTTTCTCTCTAAAGTTGTTAGAGAATCTTGCTAACCTTCCCTTATTAACTACTTCTGGAGCCATAGCATCCAGATTTTGTGGTAGAGATAGGATATTTCCTCTTCTCATGTTCTTCATGGGATTGATGGTATCATCTGACTGCAGAAGTGAACAAGTCATTCCACTCTGCCCATGAGTTCATCCTTTGCTGTGGCCACAGTGTTTTATGGTGGGACATGGGGCCCAAGTTGTTCAGTTAGTGCCAGCCTTGTGACACCTCCCCCCTCCCTTCTTGTGGCCCTTCCTCCCTTCTCCCCTCCTTTCCTTCCTTCTTTTCTTTATTTTTTAAATTTGCTGGCAATATTGTGGATAGAGCTGGTGGTATCATGCCTTCTAGGCATGTGCTCTTCCAGTGTAAGAACTGTAACCTTAGCCCTTGCTGGCACTACAAGGAAAAAGCAATTCTCTTTCTGCTGGAGTAGATGAGGGTTTTATTTTCTTCAAAGTGACCATCTGTCTTCTCACACTCATGAGAGTAGTTCCTTCTTAATGATAAAGCCAATGCATAGATATATTTCTGAAAATGATCATTGACCAAACAAATTATAAAATGCCTGAATATCTGCTCCTTTCCATATTTTATAGCTTCAGAACCAACAAGTTATTATACAAACCAATATGTTTGTGGATGTTGTTAACCAAACGACACAGTTCTACATAATTCCATTGTCTGGATACTCTTATCAGTTTTCTCAGAATATTTAGCCAATCATGTCATTTTCCCTCCTAGCTTAATCAATATAGAGTAACGACCATGCCAATTTGACAACAAAGATTTGGAAATGTTTATTTCAGTCTCCTGTCTATCTCTGTTGAGTTCCCTCTTTCTTGCTGAGTCCTGTTACTTCCACCCCAGCCATGGCAGGGGTAATTCTCAGCCATCATGATCCCCTTACACCTTCTCTTTGGTCTGAAAACTAAAGCTCTTTCCTGCTTCCCTGTGTAATCCACATCCTCTTATAGATCTCAGCTCTGGTCTCAGTTCTGGGCTACTCCTTTTCATATTTTGGCCACACCTCTTTAAGCAACTTCATGGACTTCTTCTTCTGTAGGGCACCATATTGATGGCAAACTTAGTGTAGGCCCAGAAGTCCTGAGCTCAAGCAATTTTCCTGTTTAGCTCTTGTTGTTAGGACTTCTCTAAGTTCTCTCACAGGTTTGAGTCCCCTTGTTCTTTCTTTTTCTCAGTATACACATCCAGCTCTTTAGGGCCATGGATCCTGTGCTGTTCTTGGTGCACTCTGTATATCCTGCAGGATGACTTGACTCCAGAACTCTCAGTGAACTGAGTCACATTTGACATCTTCCAAATGCTAATCTATAGGTTTTTCTTCATTAGACCATTCGTATTTTCAGCTATCAAGTAGATATTTCTCTTCTGATGATAAATGCAAGGATAGAACTGGCAGCATTTAGAGGCTGTTTTTATATCCCTGTTTTTTTTTTAAATGATATTGATTTAGTTATTTGGAACATAAGACAAAAGCTCACTATGTAGACTATTCTGGACTCAAAATCATGGATATTTGAGATCTATTTGCCTCTGTCTCTGCCTCCTGAGTGCTAGGATTAAATAACCACTATGCCTGACTTACCAAGTTTCAAAAATGATCAACCTGAGCATTTTTTGTTTGTTTGTTCGCTTTGTGGAGTAATTTAAAAAAAAAAACTAAAATTGAACATCCTACCATCAATGGGAGTTTGATGAAGGAAATTCATGAAGAAAATCAGGCACAAAAGCAAAAGAAAAATATTTTTATTAAACACATTCCTTTCACTGCACAGTATGGTTTACATGCATTGACATATCAACAAATAATAAGTATCTCTATTAATAGAGCTATGACGATCACTTGGAACTATCATGGGGTCAGAATTCATTACATTCAACTAAAAATGGAAACTGCTCAAGGCATTGGGTATTGCCACTTTATTTATTGCCGAGAAAAATCTTAGGATATATGCAACATGATCAATTTGCAAGTGGAGATTCTATTTTAATGTTATTTGGCATTGAGGGCTCAGTGGAAATGTAAGGCAAGGCCAAACACTGGAGGCAAGTAACTGAGATTTTGTAATGGAATTTCAGTATTTTGATGTAGTGGAGTGAGGAGAGGGTGAACTGGGATTGGGGATTTTGTAATAGCCCATGTATGAGGTGATGCTGTCTTTTAACCCTCACTGAGTGTCTAGTACTAGGTGCTTCTCATTTAAAGTTGTTGACTAAACCACTGAAGTTGTTTCTGCATGATTCTAGACATCTGGAAATAGAGGGTAGGATATACATGCCATCGTCCAGATGTCACAGTTACATGACAGGTCACTGCTGAACCTTTAGAAACACCAAACTGAATGACTTTTGTTTTGTTTTCCACCCAGATGAGTACTCTGAGATCTGTTCAAGCCAATTCCCTTGCCTTCCTCCTAGGGAAGGCTTAATCAGTTGGCATTGCTGCCAAACACTAGGACAGGAGTTGGGGTACAGCAGGCAGATCAAATAGGAGAGCCAGTAAATAAAGAAGAAAGTAAAAAAAAATGATGCAATGCAAGTATTATTTTAAAGATTATTTATTGCAGTTTGTTGCCTTCTTATTCAAAGACTTTTCACTGGGCACAAGCTTATATAGGCTTACACTTCTCAGAGTATTACATTTTTCACATCAAAGTTGACTTTGAAAATATTTCACAGATAATTAAATGTTAACACTTTCCTTATGTTAAGATGTGTACTCAGTTAAAATGTGATATAAAAACAGAGCACCGAAATCCCACCTGCCACTCACTAAAAGTGAGTATCATCTTCCAAAGTGACTAAAATAATCATGCTATAAGAGTTCTAGACTTAACAAGACCATATTGTTATAACTAAACACTCATAGTGATATAAGTGTATTTTTGTTTTGTTTGAGAAAAACAGTCTATAAATAAAACTTGAAAACATGAGAATTTATGATTCATAACTTCTTCATGCTCCAGTGGATGGCCTCATATGCAGCACTAATTTGACTTAGTGGGTTATTTAAAGGAAGAGAGGGGAGAAAGAGAGAAAGGAGAGAGAGAGAGAGAGAGAGAGAGAACACATGGGGAGCAGAGATTTGGCAGAAATTGTAGGGGAGAAATGAGGTGGTTTTGTTACATATACACATAAAGTTCTTAAAATTAAATATTAATGTGATAATTCTTTAAATTTATTAAATCACATACACAAATATTAATATGCATGGTCTGTTGAGAAATGGAAGTTTAGTTAAACAGATGAATCTGTGTCTGACCATAAAAGAATCATTGCGGAAATGTTGAACATTTCATAACTGAGGACAAGTCTGAAATTTTGTCACCTAATTTTCTATCAGGAATACAAGGGTATAAAATAAATGCTCATTGATCGATCTCTATTTTCTCATATTATTGTGTACAGATAAGTAGTTCCTCTATTCAAGGAATTTAAATTTCTTTTTATATCTGATGGTAGATCAAAAGCCCATCCTGTTTGAAATGCTATTGTCTCTTTCAGAAAGACAGGATATATTGCATCAATTGTCTCATGTAAATTTAGAATCTACTCATCATGAAAAAGTGAGTATCTACTACAGAGACACCATTTTCCAACCATGGAGTTAGAAATAGTTACATGAAAATAGTCTATGAACATGTGAGGGATGAGAAGAATTTTCTATAAAGAATTTCAAAGTCTTTCATGCTGGTTGTGTGTAAGAGAAAAGTCTTCCATTGATATACTGCCAGGTCAAAGCATCTAAGAATTCTTTTAGGATTACAAATAAATAGTATCATTTCACCCACCTCTGGGGTGGGATGTGACAGCTGGTTGGAGCAACATTGCATAACTGTGCCAAACAGGATGACTGGCTTAACTCATTAAAAATAGAGCCTCCAATTACAATAACACAAACCCCACTTCTATTTAAAAAAATATTTCAAATGTTACATTACAATCATCTTAAGCTGCAGGCCTAATGTTATTCATTGACAGAACTGGTATTTTTCTATTCAACAAATAATCTAATTAAATTTGAGAAACAGAAATGATAAAATCTTATTACCAATGCCAAAATTTAAAAAAATACATATTTTTATACTTCAGTTTTTGTAGGAAGGTGTTCACTTCTTCTGCTTCCATGTTTTCTTCTGATACAGTGTCTTGATAGCCCAGGATGTCTCAAAATGGGTGAGCAGCTGCCCATGGTCTTGGCAGGTGCTGGTGTAAGTGTACCTTGTACAGCAAAACTCTACATCTTAATTAATATTACCTTATATATCACAAGTCTACTTTTCCTTAAAGTACTTCAGAGGGAACACTAGATATTCAACTTTAATAAATAATCTTAAATAAAAATATAAAAAATATTAAACAATTCATAATTATATAATTAATGTAATTATATAATAATATATAATTAATAATGTAATTAATATAAAATTTTATATATTGAAATTATATCTCAGAAAGCAAAAATAAATATATAGTAAATAAGTATAAAAGTTACAGGCTCTTTATTATCACAAAATGTGTCTAGTAATAGTACTGAGTTTTCAGAAACATCTGAACCAGAAATAAAATATTAATTTTATAATTTATAAAGTGGGAATACAAGTAAAAATCAAACATTATGCATTCTACTATAATGTAAGATCTATATGGGAATAAAATACAATTGCATATATGAATAAACAAATGTGCCTAGGTTAAAGAGTCAAGAAACAATGGTTTTAGCAATTCTCAAATTAATTCAAAATTTGAGTTTGCTTGTTCACTGTACCTCTTTCTTCATGAAAATAAAGACTGTCTAATTTTTTTCTTTAAGTATTTTTCCTCCTAGCAAAGATAATAATAGCCTATTCATAAATAACTTTATACTCAATACACTGAGTAGCACTTATCTTTTTCCTTGAAAAATCATTTGCTACAATGCTTTATTAATGTTAGATTACAATGAAATATTTACAGGTTTATATTTTGTTATGAATATTCATCTGAAAAAAGAATTTTTCAAATGGACAGATGTATCAGTTATTTACAACTTGTCTTGAAAGCTGTCTTGCAATGTGAATATAATACTGTATTAATTCTTGGAGGTAGAATTAACTCTTTTAAGAGATGTTTCTCATAATGACTAGAAAGAAATATTTACATTAATGGTCTATCATTACTAGAGGAACAGAATGAAGATTGTGCCCTTACATGTATAATAAGCCTTTCTTTTCCTATGGTCAATGATGAAGAAAAGAATAATTTACATGTAGATACATTTTAGTTCTTTAAACTAAAGTGTATAATTAAGAAAAACACTAATTATACGTAGAGAATATCATTCTGACATTACAATGTGTTATTTTACTGTAATTGATTTGTTCAATTGATATAACGTAGACAATATATACATGCTTGGACATTGTCAAATGAAAACATCTAGAATGAATGAAAAATTTAAGAAAACAGAAAACATTTACAGGAATAATGTTAAATTTTTGTAACTCCTAAAGAGAAAGGAGTAAGACCACTTATATTTGCCTCTGTATGTTTTAAGGCCTTTGCAAATAAGCATCTTAACAAGAGAGAGACATTTTTCCCAGTAGCTTTGATGGTCAATCAACATCATGGAAATGCTGGGTCTGTTGCTAGCAGCTCCCATGAATAGTTTTTGAACATTTTTGTGAAGAGTTTTAGACACTCCAGGATCTTATTATTAGCCAATAATCAAAAGGAGGAGATGAAATTTCATGAGGTCATGACAACAGACATTTTAAATCTACCTTTGCAATCAATTTATGGAGTCCAAGAATAATTACTTTCTTTTTTTTTACTTTCTGAACTTATTTTTTTATTAATTTTGAAAAAAGAATTTCATACACGAGGACTGTATTTATGTCATCTCCACTCTTTCCTTACCTCAACTCTTCCCATGTCTATCCCCTATATGTGAGGGATATATATATCCACCTGTGTTGACTGTGAGTTTCTCACATGTGTGTGCTTAGTGCTAACCACTTGGTATTGGATAATCTATCAAGGAGCTCATCCCTGGAGAAGACTGGTTCTCCCTAGCTCAGCGGTCATTGATGACCTGTAACTACCTCTTCATCTAGGATGAGACCCTAGATCAAATTTCTCTCATCTATTTTCATGTCAACGGGTACTGCCATTATGCAGATTTTGTTTAGGTAACATATTATTGAGATTTCATGGACGTAGCTTCTTTGTCATGTCTGTTAGCCTCTACACAGCAAGAGGCATCCTCATCCTCTGGCTATTATAGTCTTTCCATCCACTCTTCCATGATTTTCACCTGAGTATTAAGTGTGGTGGTTGTGTTACAGATCTATCAGTTTGGGCTGGGTGTACTATGGTCACTTTATTCTCTGCATTTTGACAAATCATGGATCTGCTACAGAAGAAGCCTATTTAATTATGGGCTGAGAGCCATGCATCTCTGTGGATATAAGAATAAGTATTTAGACTATAGTAAGAAATGATCTTCTTTTAAGACAATGGCAATAGTAGGTTCTTTTCTGAAGTCTATGACCTCTCTAGCAATAGGTAGTTGACTAGGTTTATAGTACCAGGTATGAATTCCCTTTTATTGAGCAGGACTTAAGTCTAATTAGACAGTGTTGGTTACCCCCAAGATAGAGGTGCCATGATTGCACCATTGGGCATAGCTTGCTGGGCAGGACATTTTTGTGGTTCATAGGCTTTATATCTAAGCAGAACTAACCTTTTTTTTTTTTCTTCCTTGGCAGCTTACATAGCACCTTCCAACACCATGAAAGCCAGCCCTCAGGGAGGAGGATTCCTGGACATTTCAGCTCAATTCCTCCAAGTCCTGTGTCTGAGTGTCTTGTGTCTTTGGCAATATAGTCTGATCTTCCAATTCTGGGAAGAATCCAAAGACAACACCAATTGTCTTTGTTGTTTTGGGAGTCTCTTGGACTCTCTAACCAACAGCTTGAAGGGAGGTCTCCCATGATTGGCATTTGAGTTAAAGTATTACCTGCAACCTATAGGTAGTCACCAAAATGGACAATCATTGTTTGTACAATTTTCATAATTGTAAAAAGGTCTAGAAGGTGTGGCGTGAATGGTCCTACCAATCGTTAAAATTGAACTCGCTAATTGGATGGAGACAGGAAGATGTCTTTGAAGACAATATTTTATACATATTTAAAGACTAAGACTTTTTTTTATTGCTGTTGTTGGACTAACTCAAGAAATGGAGAAAATAACACATGACAGAATAGTATGGTGGAACTGACATTGGCTGCTTTAGTGTTTTTTTAAGTATGAAGCACTTCTCATGATAATGACTGCAGAGTAATTTTGAAGCTGACTTAAAGTTCATTTTAACTGATTATAAATTTATGAAAAAACTTTTCACTTGTTTTTCCTTTTCAAATAGCACAATTACATAGTACAGCCTGAGATTATAGATCTCAACCTTGTACTGAGCTAAAACAGTATTGTTGTCTGGGTTCAAATTTCAGGGAGTTCTGGTATTTTTGAGAGCATTTTTTTCATGTGTGTATATAAATGAACCTTTCATTTGTTGAGAGTATCTTTATATTTTCTATGTAGCAAGGATGCGTACATGAGAATATGAATCTTATAGCTATTTCAAAATAATTTCTATTGCTTTGATTTACCATGGCAAAATATATAAAATCTAAATTTGAATAAGTGCCTTAAGAAGAATTGTTGGATTTGTTCATTTATTAAAATTATAAAAATTTTACTTATCAGTGGTACATGCATTGGTTAGTGATAACATAAAATTATAAAGTACTATTTATTAAATATTATTAAATCATCACGCTATTTCATTTATTTGTTATTCTTTTGAGTTTCATACTGACTGTCTGTTACTTATTTGTAAGCTCATTTGTGAGTCTGTAAGCAAGTCATGATGTATGTCAAATGAAATACTATATGTTTTGTATTTTTTTGTTTTGATACTAGTTTGTACATAAATTATTTGTTAAAATACAATCATGTTTTCAAAAAATAGAGCCTCTAAGTAAAATTATTCAAATTAGAGTACTGGCCAAGACAAAACTTAAGTATTCTCTGTTCCTAGCATTCTCAGTGATTGTAAGTTTCAAGTTAATAATACAATCAAATTTAAAGTATGCTTTCATAACCTGAGATTTTTTTTCATATCACTCTGGGAGCTTTGCGGTCTTCTGGTCCAACTCTAATAAGTAGAGAGCACTGAGTATGATAACTAATGGAATTAACTTTGATATAAGAGTAACCTCTTTAAGTTATTAAGTCCCAGTCTGCAAATTAATCAAACTGCTTTCCCCATTTGCATGCTATCTTTGTCAGTCATAACATTCTGGGCTCAGTACTCACATCCTGTTTATTTTAAAGTTAGTTAGCATGTGTACTGAGCACTGAAATCAGCTCCAAGTACTTATAACATAAATGGAGATTATATATATTGTGAGTAAACATATAAATGAATTCACACTAAGGGCTCAGAGAGAGGATTAATAGAAATATTTACCAATAGCACCAGAACAATAGATTGATTATTCTTTAACCTAGGAATCTGATAAGTCAGTGGTCCAAGAGATAATGTGTTTTTAGATGTTTGCACAATAATGATAAATGTTATAGCCAGAAATCATGTGGATCAAGAGAAACATAAAATACCAATGTTTTCCCCTCATTGTTTCTATTAGCAACACTTATATGAACAAAATTTTAAAAAGAATGGTTTAAAACTGCCTGACAAAATCTGTAATTTCCAGCTAAATAAGAATGCTCATAAAAATCATAGCATGTCTTGTTATTAAACTTAATAATTTATCTAAAAAATCATCATTTCTTTTATTTAGTTAACTTAAAAGTTTTGATTAAATTTTATTTCAACACAAGACTCTTACATCTAAACTGTGACCTCAACTTTTTATTAAAAACTGAAGATGCTAGAATTTAAAACATTTCTACAATAAAACATTCTAACATATCAATAAATGTATATTTGCATATAGTATTAAAACATTACAAAGCTATTTTCCTATCATCTTTAGAGAAAAATATCTGAATTATAGTTTAAAATCATTTACCAGTGTTGGGCACAAATGGACTGTATCCATATTGCTATTACAATGTCATTTATTATATTCAGATGCTATGGATATTGAACCATAAAATATANCTATTTTCCTATCATCTTTAGAGAAAAATATCTGAATTATAGTTTAAAATCATTTACCAGTGTTGGGCACAAATGGACTGTATCCATATTGCTATTACAATGTCATTTATTATATTCAGATGCTATGGATATTGAACCATAAAATATAATATCCTTTCTAATTCTTCCTAGAGTATAGTGGTGAAGTCATTCATTTCAAATGTTTTGTGTAACGAAAGAAAATGGCTGTGCCAAAGCTCACAGCTTGAAATTCAAGTACATGGGATTATAATTGTTGGAGTATTCCTCTCCAGAGGTCAATTGCTAAAGCTGTGGCTACTGCATTTCCTGTGTTATATTTACTCTTGTACTTAAAACATTGACAAGTGATTGAGATCTCTGTTTGATTCAGACTTTACTTGATGAGTCTTTTCATTTGCTGGTAAATTATATCAAAGATTTACATGTTAATATGTGATTTATTTTAAAATATAATTTACTTATTCATTTTTATTTTATGGGTATGAGTGGTTTGCCTGCATTAGATATGTGCAACCACTTCATCAACTAGAGGAGGGCATCTGATCCCATGAGTTGGAGAGTTGGTTATTAACAGCCTTGTATTGCATGGATGCTGAGAAACCAATTGTGGTCTATTCTAAGAGCAGTACATGCTCTTGATATCTCTTCAGTAGCTCTTCTGTGACATTTCCCGATGATCTGATATATTAGATCCTGCTACATATTCAGTCAAAAATATTCCTCAGAATATGACAAAATCTTACCCATGGTCCTTGCTCTTTGGCAGCCTAGCTCCAAGCAGAGTGCCAGTCTGTTCAGATGAGGAAACTATAGATATAATTATCCCATGGTGTTTCATTTTTCTTCACATGTCTTCTAAATGAGCACCTAAATAGTTTAAACAAAGCCAGCTCTGCTGGCGCATTACTGTAACTTTCTCACGAGGTCATCCTATCCTGAGCTTTAGATTTTGTGAACACTTTACTGAGGCGGAAAGGACAAACGAGGGTGAATAATGCCTGCCGTGCTTGCCTTCTGAAGGGCTAAAGCTAGCCTGCATGCTTTATAGCTGATATAGTAGGCGTCAACCTTTCATTGCAGTGATGTATTCACTCTACTAAGAACCGACTCCATTGTAAATTAATTCCTAAAACACTGGACCGTAAATGTCATTGGTATCATTACCCACTCCTCTCCATGCCCAGGAGCCAAGGCTGTCAGGTGGCTACAGGGGCTGGCTTCTAAAAGGAAGGTGTTCTAAACAAAGCACATTAAACCATGACTCCCTTCTAAGGGCCGTTCCTCTCGAAGGCGTCCTTACTTGATGCTGCTTGGCAAAAGATTAATGGATGCTATTTGTTATGCAATTGGCTTCAGGGTTTTCCTGTGCCCTTTTAGAATGAAGTGCTCCTGAGTGTTCTTTAACAAATATGTTCTTAAACATTCCTTTGTAGGAGCCTGCAGGAGGCTTAGTCAGAGCTCATCTGCTGATGTGTCCCTTTGGAATATGTGGATTTAAAATACAACCACTTGTCAGAACTTTATTGAGTCATCAGTGGCATAGAACTTTCCAGGAATCATGGGGAGGAACAAAAAATAAATAAATAAAAATAATCAGGCAAAGCTGGCTGCCCCTGAAGAATTTGTGTTTTTGTAGAAAAAGGAATTCTACTGACTGAGTTAGGGAAAAGTAGTAAGCAAAATCCACCCTATGAAATCTTACTCTTGCCCGTCTCCTGTCCTTTCTGATGCTGCCTACATCTGAATATGTTTAGTCACTGCGTGACATTTTCTAAGGATAAAATATTACGAGGGTAATGGGAATTACCTAGAGCCATAACTACTTGACATAAATACTGTTGATGGGCACATCATTTTAAAGTAACGGTCGGGCATGTCTGTCTGGTGCAGAATACCCTAGAAGCAGCTCTTTGTCTTTAGGTGTTTGCATTTGGGTGTTTTTTGTCCTTTCCGCAGCACATACAGATTAACTCAGTAAAGTGTTCACAAAATCTAAAGCTCAGGATAGGATGACCTCGTGAGAAAGCCCTGGGTACTGAAGAATACTTTCATTTCTTTAACTTATTGTTGGGTTCTGCATCATAAGACAGTATGAAGAAGTGTTCCACTCCTTTAAGAAGTCAGCAAGGAAATGTTAAAAAAATAAATAAAAAGCATTCACCACAATGTAGATCTCTGATGGAATCCTTCTAAACTGTCACCCTAAACTGATAGTTGCAGGCATGTTGACCCTCAGTCCTCACACGTATTTATAAACCCAGAGCCAAGACGTTAAGGGTAGCACTGTAGATTCGGAACAACTGTTTATTGAGTGCCTATTCTCAGATGTCACTGTAATGGACCCTTCTATGCATTATTTTAAAGATGTTGATTGAAGTGATGGCTGGGATAACTTAAGGAATTTTGGCCAATTTGAAAGAAATAATAACATGTCATGTTGTTTGATCATATTAAACTTGATTTAGATTTTAAGTAAATACTATATATTTATAAAACCACATGTCACAGGATTCCAAAACTATACTTTTAAGTAATGGAAGGTAAAAAATGATTTGGGGAAATAGTGTAGCCAAGCATTTAATATGATGTTAAACTTGTAGGACATGTAAAACTTCAAAATACTATATTAGAAATAAGCTTAATTAGCTATCCATAAAATTAATCAATTGTAAAAAGAATAGAAAAGTTTCAAACCCTCAACATTTAACTTATAATTTAGTGTAAATGATGAAACAGAAATGCTGAATAGATAGACATTTATTAATCACAATATAATGACAGATGTCACAAGAATTTGGAAATGAGGATGAGTTTCAGATAACTGTAATTTTAAAAATATGAGTTAACTACTCAGAAAAGTATCCCAGCAAATGTAATGTATGACATAAGTAACTTCCTAGAACATGATTTCTCAAGATAGATGAAAGGAAATAGAAAACAAAAATAGCCTTGTTTTCAACAAAAAAGTAAATTTATACTTGCAAATCATCCAATGAAGAAGGTGTCATGCCCAATTATCATTGAATGACATATCCTGTCAAACTTAGTGTTCCATTTATTTAATAGCACAAAGTTTAGCCCTATTAATTTGCACTACACAGTTAATAGATAGTAATGTTAAAGAAGCAAATAAATAAATAAATAAATAAATAAATAAATAAATAAATGGAGCTTGTCTTAGGGTTTCTATTGATGTGAGGAGACACCATGATCATGGCAACTCTATTAAAGAAAACATTTAATTGGGGTGGCTTGCTTACAGTTTCAGAGGTTCAGTAATTATCATTATGACAGGGACATAGAGATATACAAGCAGTCACAGTGCTGGAGAAGTAGCTGAGAGCCCTACATCTTGTAGGCAAGAGGAAGTGGTCTCAGTATCACACTGAGAGAAGCTTGAGCCAAAGAGACCTCAAATCCTACCTACACAGTGATACACTTCCTCCAACAAGACCACAGCTACTTCAACAAGGCCACACTTCCTAATAGTGCCACTCCCTTTGGGATTCATATTCTTTCAGACTGCCACAAAATCCTTCTCATTTCTGAATATAGAGAAAAATCCTAAATAAATATTGGCAAACTAGTTGCTAGATGGGTTTGTTTCATATAAGCAATGTTGCAACGTGTTGGAAATCTGTCAATATAAGTGAGTGTTTTGTGATTAAAGCAGAAAAAAATGCCAATCACCATTTTATAGTAGACACAGAAAAGAATTTTACATGATCAACGGTCACTTACAATTAAAAAAATAGAGAAGCCAGATAAAATGCACTGTTATTATCCTGATAATCGTGTTTGTAAATCCTAAGAACAAACATCTAACTCGATAGTCAAACAGCACAGGTATTCCATTCTATATTACAATAGGAGCTTGTTTGCTGTCCCTGCTTTTGTTAATAGCTGAATTTGATATTCCATCTGTAGACGTTAGGTAAGAAAAACAAAAGATATATGACCCAGAAAATGAGTAAAGAACACAACTGTGTGAACCTGGTTGCAGACAAAGGAAAACCCACTCAGCGCAAAAGCCCAGCCCATATAAAAGCACAGATAGGACCGAAGATTCAAGATTCATGCTGTGCACAACTGACAATTCCATCCTTCATTTCTTAGATTACCACTCCCTTCAGGTAGCACCCAAGACAGAGATTTTTGTGTATCAAATAGCTGTTTATTAGAGAAGGGTTCCCGTAGAAACCCGATTCCAGGGTCAACACATCTGAATAGGAAAGAGGATGAGCAATCACATAATTGCAGACGAAGCTCCTGTGTCAGTCTGATCTTATCCCACAGACAGCTCCCAAATGTGAGCTGCAGATCTGAATTCGTCATTACCAAGGAAAAGGAGCTGACTTGCATTTGAGCTTCACGGGGTTCAGAGCCTGATAGAGAGCGATTACCTTCCGGGAACTTCTTGCTCTGCACTTCCAGTTCAACCAGGTCTGGCTAAGGTCAGCTTCCTCTATGTCGAAAGAAGACCCAGATCCTGGAAACGGCTGCGCAGCTCACATGGAAGGTTTTTGTGTTGTGGGCAGCAAAGTAGCAGTGTCTGCTGTTGTTTCAAATGCTTTCCTCAGAGTCAGTAAGGTAGCTCAGTAAATTAAGGCACCTGTAGCAAAAGCCTGATGACCTGAGTTTGGTACCTCGAAGTCATGCGAAGCTGAGCAGAAGGAATGGATGCCACAAAACTGTCACCCACTGTCCTTTCATCTCCACTCAGGCACCATGGCACGCAAGTACTCAAATATCTCCTCTCATTTCTGTCTGTCTCTGTCTCTCTCTCATAACCAAACATACACCCACTCACACATACAACTAATAATAATAAAATTTAAAAATCTTTCTTCCTTTTTAATATTTTTTGGGGAATTTACCACTTGGGTACTCTCCTCTGCTCTTTCATCCCATTACCCTTTCGTGATGTTCCTTGAGTCTTGGTATAGGAGTTGTGTTGTAGATGTAACAACTGGTGATGGCCTCCCTGTGGTCAGCTGTCTGAATTTTGACCCAGTTGTAAATTTTTGTCTCTGTCCTCTGTAAAATAAGGTTCTTTGATAAAGGGTGGGAGTTACACCAATCTGTGCACATAAGGTGGTGTATTTAAAATGTAATTGGTAATTATATTAGCTTAGGAAAATGGTAATAGAAAGTTCTCCTCTAGGGTCTATGACCTTACCAGTCACAAGTAGTTATGTAGGTTTAGAGTATCATGCATGAATTTCCTCCTGCCAAGCAGGCCTTAATTCTAGTTAGGTGGCTGTCAGTTATTCTAAAGACATAAGTATCACTATTAGACTGTTGAGTACATCTTCCTCTCCTGGGCATTGCAGTGGTCCACAGACTTTACAGTTAGTTTAGGAAACAATGGTCAAGAGATGGTTTGATCAGAAAAAAGGCATTAGATAGGAAAGTAGACAGATGCTTCTGGGAAATTTTAATAATTTAGTATTTTATTAATAGTATCTAAATTTGTATGCATGCTTGCTTGTGTCTGTGTCTGTGTGTTTTGTGTTTCCATATTTGTGGGTGCCACCAAGGCTCTTTTAAGTGGATTTTAGAAGTCTGAATTCATATTCTTAGGCTTATAGGGCAAACACTTGACTGACTTAGCCATCTTTCTAGCTCCTCCTAGAAACCTGAAGTTATAAACCCCTGTCAATAATATAATTTAAAAAGTATGAGACCCAAAGCAGGAGTTAGAGTGCATAGGGTTTTATTATTCTGGTTTGTCTCATTTTCTCTACTGACTTTGGAAGGAAATAACGTTGGCATACTGTATACTGTGTGAGTATGATTTAATACCATTGTAGTCCATAAGCTGTAAGTGAAGGACCTGTTGGCTTGCTGCAGAGGCCACTAAGAGGTTATCAGATGGGCACACTTCTCAAGTCAGTACCAACCCCATGCTCCGATGATCCTGCCAGTTTACCAAAGAGAAGACTTCCAGAAACAGCGAGTAGCTATAAATATTTCTTGGCGAATGTCAGCATCAGGTGAAAGTCCAGGAATCCAGGCACAATGAAATACCAATAAGATCAAATTAACTTTGGAAAATGTGAAGGGTGCTGCACACTGGAATAAATAAAATTTGACTGAAAATCTGAGGGCTTTTTTTTTTATTAGAATGGCTAGCTACAATATTAGCGATAAAAACTGGCCTTTCCAGCTATATTTCGCATGACAGTAGCAGAAAATTCAATGCTAAATAGGATGGCACAGCAGTTGAAGCATAGCTTCTGGAGAAAGATTGTGTAGATTTTAGGACTTTGCTAGGGACGGCTAACTTCCGCTATCAACTGGATTTAGAATCGCACAAGAAAGACACCACTAGGATGTCTGTGAAAAAAAGAGGCTTAGCACGGGAGTAAGGACCCATCTCAAACATGGGCACAATTTCATGTGCCAAATTTAAGGGTGGCATAAAAAGGACTTTTTATAAAGGAAAAGCCAAGTTGAACACAAGTGCTTATCTCTACTTCCTGACCAAGGACGCAATGTGACCAGCTGCTTGATGTCCCTGCCATGCCTTCTTCATTGTGATAGATGGCATCTCCTTAAACCATAAATTTCCTGATTTCCTTAAAGTGTCCTTTTCAAGTATATTGGTCACCGTAATGAAAAAGTAATTAATGAACCTATTAAACTTTAGATAATCATTTAATTTCTCAGTATACTCACCTCAAACGCGGGGGTGACGAGCAGAGTTAATATATGTAAAGCAAGTGAACTGTGCCTGTCTATAAAAGACTGCCTTAATATAGTAATGCATAATTAAATAGTTTAAACTATTCTTTGAATTTTAGTACCTTGGGTCTTTTTTTTTTTTCGAAGCTGAGGACAAAACCCAGGGTCTTGTGCTTGCTAGGCAAGCGCTCTGCCACTGAGCTAAATTCCAAAACCTGTTTTGAATTTTAGAAGGAAGGCACAAGAATATTTTTACTGTCATGAATTTTTGTTAAACAGGAAAAAATACCAATTTAAACCCAGGAAAAATTACTGGAATAGAAACTGTTTTTCTCCATAATAACCCAAGATTGTTTTGTAGCAAAGAACAAGTTAAGTTTTTCCCAGCTAGATTTTATGTATTTAAAATTTATTTATAATCACATCAGACATTTTTGTCTTATACCTTAATTTAAAGGAAATTCATGTTTTTGCCCATGTGATCCTATTTAGACTTCCTTTATGCTTTTGAAAACTATTATAATATATATACCATCCTTTGTTATCTCACATTGATAAACTTTTAGATTATTTACTGTGAATAGTACGATAAATTCTACTGAATATGGATATTTGGATACTTCTATGAATATATTCAGATGGTAAAATTAAATAATAATATTTGATATGACATTATTAAGTGTAGACTCCAAAAGTAATTAAGAAGGATTCATGAAGTGTTTAGCATTAAATTTAGATATTCTAATGTATTCCGCATGATGTAGAACATCTGTACTTGACTCTAACTAAATATGTGAGAAACTGGGATTGACTGCTTAAACTCCACTTGGCTGATCCCACATAAAGAGTCCATTATTGCTGGCAAGTCCTGCCTCTGTCCACAGACCTTTCAATCACCTCTACAGGCCAGAGCTAGCAAGATACCAGAAAAAGGAGCCAAAACAAATAGAAAATAAAATTTTTGGAGAGGAAGAGAGTGTTCAGAGAAAAAAGTCATCCATAAAAATGGATAAAATATAAAATATCATCAGAGAATTTCATTCAAAAGAAATTTGTGGCCTACCTCTAACTAAAACTTGAGGAAGAATAGTTCAAAAGCTATCCTGTGATTTGTGGGAATTATTGCATCCCGAAACAAAAACAAATTCTAAAAGGAGATGTTTGGAAAACAAGAAGATATCATGATAACATGATAAAAATGAAATCTTTAAAATAAGGACTGGATAAGGAATTTCAAAGCATATCCTACAAAAGAGAAAACAGAGATAAAATAGAGTCAGTTTCCAAGTATTCATTGGCTAAGTAAGGCAGAGAGAATCTTAAAAGAAGGAAAAGAATAATGAAAAAAATAAATTATTTTCCTTTTTTAAAAGATTAAGTTTTAGCTTTCATTTGTTCATGCATGCATGTGTACATGCAAACTGGTGTGTGTGTGTGTGTGTGTGTGTGTGTGTGTGTGTGTGTGATGTGTATGTGTATATACATGTACACGTGTATACAGGTAACCACAGAGGCCAGAAAAAGGTGTCAGATACACCTCAAACAGAACTTGCAGGAGGTTCTGAGCCACATGGCATAGGTGCTGAAAATTGAACTGGGGTCCACTCTGGAAGAGAGCAAATGCTACTAACCACTGGGCTACCTCTCTAGCACCAACATTCTACCATTCTTATGTTGATTGACTTTCTGCATGTTCTTTTTTTGGTATTGCAAATAGATTATAGTTTCCTCTCTCCCAGCTGCCCCCAGTTTTTCTGCATGTCCTCACCACCCAAATCTATACTCTGTTCTTCTCACTCTCATTAAAATATAAACTGGCACCTAAAATAACAATTAAGGACAAAAATAATAATAGCAATAATAATAATAATAAAATAAAAACAAACAACCCCCCAAAATATCATTAAGTTGGTTATCTACTGCTGGACATGGGGCCTGGCCTTAAATGTGGTTTATATACCCAGTGAAACCTCAGTGGAGAAAAACACTTTTTCCTTAGGGAGCAGTAATCAATTGGAGTTGCTTCTGGATTAGGGATGTGAGCTCATGCCTGCTTCCTCTCTCTGCTCTGGGACCCCATCCGACTTAAACCTGTGCAGGCCCTGCTCACACTGCCAAGGTCTCTGTAAGTTCTTTTGCGAATCAGTCCTGTTTTGTCTAGGAAACCGTGTTAAAATGATTTTTAAAAGCTTATAAACAAAGAGGATAAGAAAACCTCAAATTGATTTAGTCTACTGAATCTTCAGTGTTATAAATAAACACTGCTTCAGACCAATGAATCAGGTTGTATTGTCAGAAGATTTAGGCAAAGAAAAATTCTAGAAGCCCCCAATATGAATAGGAATCAGAGCTCAGTAATCGTAAGAACAATTCTTTCTGAAAATTATTTTGTATTTAGACTTTCCTCAGTTAACTCTCAGAGTAGAATGAGGCCAATTTTTAATGTTTTGCATGATTTTTAAAATAATACCTTCTGTTACTAGGGGACATGCTTTATTGTTGAGAAATTTACACCAAGAACAATATGTAAAAATTGTAATGAAGGGCATCAGGCACAGGAAACGATAATGCTAAATCTCAAGGACACCTACCAGAAGGATTGGACCCAGACAGAAATTGCTACCAAGGACAGTTTTCAGGAGGTTAATGGTGAAGAGTGCCTCTGTTTCTAAGTATAATCACAGAAATGAATAAAACATTGGAGAGATAGAGGATGAATTAAATTTCAGACAAGAAAATAAAACTACCATTAATTCAGCAGAAAAAGAAAAGAAAACTTATCTGGGAAAGAAAAAATAATTCAAGTAATCTCAAGATGATCAGAGATAGAATTTATAGAGCCATGAAAACCAGAGAGATCTGGGGCAAAGGATAATTTTGTAGACGGGCCAGTCGGGCTCAGTTCAGATTTGTTTGGTCAGCCCTTGCTCTTCATGAAGTATCAGAATTGATTGCGGTTTGCATTGATCACGAAAATGTGGCATGAGTAGTATTGTGCTGTAGCATGTTTGTTTATGCAAAGATATGTTGTATTTGTTTATTCTGTGAAATATGTGTTTAACTATGTAAAGATGTGCTGCATTTGTTTAATTATGTAAAGATGTGTTGCTGCTTTCCATTGCCTACCTAAAGGACTTGATTGGTCTAACAAAAAAGCTGAATGGCCAATAGCAAGGGAGGAGGTATAGGTGGAACTTCTGGGCAGGGAGAGTAAGAAGGAGGAGGAATTTAGGCTTGAGGGAAAGAAAAAAGAGATGCTAGGAGCTAGCCAGACAGACATGGAAGAAACAGGAATGTAGGATATACAGAATGAAAGAAATGTAAAATGGCTCGAAGAGACATGTAGATGAATAGAAACAGGTAAGTAAATTTACAAGAGGTAGTGGGATAAGTCAAAGCTAATGCTGAGTATTCATAATTAATAATGTCTTTGTGTCTTTATTTGGGAGCTGGCTGGTGGCCCAAAGAAAATGCCAACTACACTACTGAGTGAGTTTCTGTATCTGGGACTCAGAAGTTTAGCAATTGTCATGCTTTCCCCCTTGGCGCCCTGACTCTATCATGCTGGGAAGATATTTAATCAGGGTTTGGTGAGGATAAAAGACTAGAAAGATTGAATAGGACAGTAATCTGAGCAGGCCCAACTGAGCAAGGGCCCTAGTAAGCAAGCAGCTGCAAACAGCCTTCACAGGGACACACATGCAAAGATGCCCCTCCAACCCTCAGAACTGAGCAAGTTCAACTGTTTTACAATGCTAAAACTTTGAGGCACATGCTGTGGTGGATAAATAATTGATGCCGTGCATAGCCGTTTATCTCTTTCTGTAGTATGCAGCCCTTTCTTCCTCAGTCAAATGTAATCGACCTTACCACAGATGCTACTAGCTGCTAACCTCCCTAGTAGACATTAAATAGGTCCATCATCAAATCTGATTCCTGTTTGTGTTGTTTCACACTCTCTTCTAATATAAACTTAACATTGAATATGGATTTAGCAGTTAATATATAAGATGTGGTCTCTGGCTTCATCCATAATTATCACCCCATTCTATCTTTAATTGCCATCTCCATTGTGACATTGGTCCTTTGCTGTTTAGTGATAGAGATAATATTCTTTCTCACTGGAGTAATCTTCCTTCCCTAACTGTCTCATTATAATGTTGCCATTTCCTCCCATTGTTTAAGGTTTGCAACATGGAGTCCCCAGTGAACTGGCTTCATTATATTTTACTCAGCAAATTCAAGCTTTTTTACTTCAATTCTCCACGCCTGCCCCTCCCCGCAATAAAAGTTACTTGTTGCTGTGTTTCTGCACTAATTGGGAATGTCCCTATTTTCTCTTGGGCACAAAAATAATAACTTCTCTCACTGGCTTGGGTTTATTATTTTTGCAGGCTTCTGAAAGTTGGTTTGCTAAGGAAACTTTCACTTCATATACATTTATTCGGCTAAAGACTCACCTCAGTCAATGGATTTATCTTGCAATTGAAATGTTTGAAAATTGTACTGGAGACCGATACCAACCCTGTGTCCTAAGTTATGGTCACCCTGAAGATTTCTGGCTTTGATATGTTCTGTCTTTCTGTTTGCTGTATTCTGGTTTCTCTTTGATATTTCCCCCTCCTTTGGGAAAACCTCAGTTCAGTGTTAACATTTTACTTAATTCTTAAATTGGTCCCCTTTCTACTGATCCAGGTAGAACCAGGAGGGTTTGGTAGATTGGAGTGCTCAGCACTTTTGCCTTTACTGGCTTAAAGTTTATTCCTTCAGATTTTGTGTCACACCTGTAAATAGGAGATTTGGCAGACTGCTCACAGCTTGCAACATCCAAAAAGCTTTGCATACCTGTGTTTCTGGAAGTCACGTAATCACATGCACAAATTATTCTTCTATCAGGAATGCACACAGATCAGATGGGTCCATGGAATTGTTCTTCCCCGCTGCCTTTATATGTCAGATTATCCTTACCCTTCCATGCACACATGATGTCACCTCTTCCAGGGGCATGAATCTTTTAAGGCCTAGGTCATCTTGTAAACCTGATAGCAATCACTTTTGCTTCAACCCTTCACCAAAAGATTGGTAAGGTTTTTTTTATATTGCTGTTATTCATTGTCCTACTACTACTTTCTCTGTCTGAAATAGATCAATTTTTTCCCATTAAAGATTGATGCGAATCATTCTGTGCTTCAAGAGGTTTTCCCAGGATGCTCACTTTGACTTTGTACAAATTCTACTTGAACTACAACTGAGGGGTTCAAGAACCGTAATTTCTTCCCTTTACAGAAGAGTCATTTTATCTCTTTCAAAATCTTTCTTCTTTTCCTCTATTAGAAGCCATTGAACTGTAGGTATTTTGTACTAACTGATGTAATTCCTGTATTTCTTACATCTCTATGAAAGAAAAGAGATTGGAGGCATCACTGCCACTTTTTTCCATACGCAGACATTGTATTCTTAAAGTTATAAATCATTTTCATTTCATAGATCTCTAAGGTATCTTCTATGATTTTAAAATTAAATGACTCTTGCCTTCATCAAATTTAATTACTTATTTTCTTCTATTTGTTTTTGTTATTTATTTGCTCCTTTCTGAATATATGGCTCAAACCTGCTTTGTTAAAGTGTTTCTTGAGTATTTTGATAATTGTGAGTCTAAGAAAAATACTTTTCCAGGCAAAGAACACTTTTATTCTTGATTACTATAGTTTTCTCAAAATTTTGCCAACAAAATGTTGTTTTTTGTTTTTGTTCTTTTACCTCTAGATAAAAAGATAGTCTATCTTCTTTAATTTATAGACACATATATACATGTACACTTATACATACACAGAAACACATGTGCACACACATACATTCATACACACAGATATGAACATCACATACACACAAATATATAAACACACAGACACACACTGCAATGAACAAATTCAACCTCTCAGTAAAAGTACAGATTGAGCTTATGAAATTTAACCCAAAACTTGTCCAATAAATAAGACCATAACCACTTTTGCAACCATGCAGTAGCATTAGGAGAGGAATACTTGAAGTGAGGTGGATAAGGCATTTAGATCAGAGACATTGGCTATTATTTTGCCAAGAATGAGTTTTTTCAATATAGTAGAAAGAAGGATGGAATTTCAGGCAGAGGATCTAGTACTTTCTGCTTGTGGGTAGTGCTAATATTTTAAGGTTAAAATGCTCTGGTGAAATCCATATAGAACTCAACACTGTGTGGTTCAAAGACGCAGTCCAGAGCTGGAGAGATGTCTCAGACATTAAAGGCTAGGCTCACAACCAAAAATGTTAGCCAAAGAGTCTGTGAAGCCTGGCTAAAAAAAAATACAAGAAGCCAACATCTTCCTGTCTAACAATGTTTCATAAAAAGAATCCATTGTTCCATCCTCTTTAGTTGCCTAGCTGTGCAGTTTATGATAAAACTACTGGTATTTGACCTTTAGAGTTGAAACTTTTTTTTTTCTGCCAAGTTCCTTATGGGACATTATTACTGAGATAGAATTAATTTCCTGACAATGGAGTCACCCTAAAAGTGATAACTTGCCAAGTTGCACTCAATAAAATCTCAACTCCTAAAGCCACCCATATAAATGGTGCCAGGTAAAAAAAATCAAAAGAGGGAGATGTATACCCCAAAAGCACATCATAAAGCACAGCATTGACTGCAATAGAGTGTTTGCAAAAAGGAGCACTTGTTAGAAACTATCTGAAAGGGACTCTGGCCAGATTGCACGTGGTGAGCATGGCTCTGCAAGCCTTGCCCTTCTCCCCCATTCCTCCTTCCTTGCTAAAACACTATTAAATTACATTCCTCAAGCCAGCCACCAAAGTCTGTTCTCTTATTTAGCCTCTTCTTCCTCTAGTGGCTGACTACCAAGGTCCGACTATCAAAGTATTGAAACACAGCAGTCAAAAGCCCCCTTTGGCTCACCTAACTAACATGCCCAATTAAAATTAAAGACATCGTTCTAACACGGGATTTCCTCTTTTTCTTTATAAACTCCCATTTTCCTATGAGCTATGTCTGTTCCCTCTCTATCAAAGGGCAGTCTTTTGATCCTATGGAGCAAATATCCCTGCCCCCTTTCTCTTGTTCCCTTTCCCTCTCCCTCTATCTCCTGTCTTTGTCTCTGTCCCTCAGGGGCAAGTAGATCTCCTTTGTGCTGAGAACTTCGTCTTTGGGGGTCCTGAGCTGACACTTTTCCTTTCTCTATCCCTAGATGTGTATCAACAGAGATGTATTTTCTGAAGAGAAGCAAATTCCCAAGGGAATTCGGTAGTCACTGAACCATGAAGGCTCAGTTTGAATGCTGTTTCTACCTCTTTATGAATCCACATTTGAAATTTCATCCTAGGGCAGTCATACAATCCTACTAGATTTCCACGAGGGTGTTTATGCCTCACAATCCGGAGGGAGGGGAATAGAGAAATTTAAGGTTGTCATAGTTCAAGGGGTGTTACTGGCATCTAGTGGGCAAAGTGGAGGAATGTTGCTAAATATCCATCAATGCCTGTGGCGTCCATGAGAACGGATACATTACAGGGATTAATATGTCAGTATCACCAAGGCTAATGTGGCCCACTAGATCAACTAAGCAGGGTTCACATTGGCTCACAGACACTGAAGTTGCAACCACATGGCCTACATGAGTCTGCACCAGGTCCTCTTCATATGTTATGGCTGTTAGCTTGGTGTTTTACAGAACTCCTAACAGTGGGAGCAGGTGTATCTCTGACTCTTTTGCTTGCTCTTGAGAATCTTTTCTTCATTTTGGGTTACCTCATGCAGACTCAATGTGAGGGCTTTTGTTTTGCCTTTTTGTATCTTGTTTCTTCCTGTTTGGCTGTTGTCTCTTGGAGGCCTGCTCTTTTCTGAAGAGGAAACAGAGAGGGAGTGGATCTGGGGGACAGAGGAGTTTCAAGGAAGCTAGAAGGAGTAGAAGAAGGAGAAACTGTGGTCAGAGTGTAATAATGAGAGAAGACTCTTTTTCTTTAAAAAGATAATCACAGCTCACAAAAAACAAGTGTGAAGAATTGTATTTCTCCTTAACCCTACCTAGATTCATCATATACAAGCATAGCATATTAGTGATGTGGTATATATAGGTTATTAGAGTATAAACAGGAAAGGGAAAGATGCTATAGGGCAGAATGACAAATGCCTCTGCAAAAATTTGTGCATATAGGAGATCCATTGAGAGCCATTGTCAGTGGTCATCATTCTAGATAACTTTAATTCATATGTTTTGTATTTATCTACTAGCAGTTCTTGTGTAATTAATGTTTCTTTGGTGGTACATTTTTTTTTCATTTTCTTTATTATTATTAAAAATTTCCACCTCCTCCCTTCCT
>LOEQ01001758.1:257934-270325 GCA_001685075.1 Bramus lutescens
TCAAAGCCATGGCTTTAATCCTAGCCATATCACTTAGCAAATTAAAGACTCATGTGGTCAGAAAAAGAGATATAGTAAAGATAGTTTTATAAGAAAACGCCTCTAAACAGCTTACAGTGTGTTTAAAAATATATGTAGGCTTGGGAGAGAAAAGAAAAAAGGCTAAAGTTCTTAAAATAAAAAAGAAAGAGTACTTGGGTGTGGTGGCACACACCTTTAATCCCAGCACTTGGGAGACAGAGGCAGGCAGACCTGGTAGGACAGAAAACCTCTGTCAACACCAACTCTCACTGAAATCAACAACCAAGTGTATTGCAGCCTGTACAGAGTCTTCACAAGTCTAACCCAGAGGTGGTGAGTTTCTTATGGCAGATTTTTTCTTTTAGAGATTATTATGATATAACTACATCATTACTCAGTTTTCTTTCCTCTGTCTAAACCTCCCTTCTATAATGCCCCTTTTTATTCTCTTTCAAATTCATGGTTTATTTCTCTCTTTTTCCATTAATTATTGTTATGTACATATATGTATATTTATTTTTGTGTGTGTTTGTGTGTATGCATGAGTGTGTATTTCTAATATATAACCTAATAAGTCTGTTTAAAGGTACTTGTATTTATTAGGTCTCTGAGAGACTTGGGGTAAGTCGCCCTCAGTAGCTGTGACTCCTTCCAGCAATTCTCATCCGTCTCCCTACCTTAAAGCTCTCCCTCTCCAGAGCTTGGCTTCTGTTTCCCTTCCCCCTGCTTTTCTCTCCTGTATAATAACCTCATCCATTTTGGCTACAAGGTCTCTTGCTCTCTCGGCACTTGGTTGACTCTGCTCCTGGATCTCTCTTGATTCATTTGCCTCCCCTCTTCTTCCTGATTTGCTCTCCTCCCCCTCTTCTCATAACCCAGTTCAGTGTGTTAGCCATGTTAAGTCTGGACCCTTCCAGATGCCTCTGGCTGTACTCTCACTCATATCAAATATACAGTATATTGTCTCCTAAACCATACCCTGGAGAAGCCCATGTCTGTAGTGGGAGGCTGCTTGTTCATTTCCTGGCTGCCCAGACCCAAAATAAGCACCCAGAAACCGTATTAATTAAAACACTGCTTGGCTTATTAGCTTATGCATATTTCTAGCTAGTTCTTATATCTTAAATCAACCCATTTTTCTTTACCTGTGTATCACTATGTGGTTGTGGCCTACCAATAAGGTTCTGTTTGGCATCCAGCATCTGCCTCCTGTGGTGGCTACTTGGCTTTTTCTTGACTCCACCTACTCTCTCTGTGTATCTTTTCCAGTCTGGCTATATTCTGTTAAGCCATTGACCGAAAGAAGCTTCTTTATTAACCAATGGAAATGAAACATATTCACAGCATACAGAAGGGGAATTCCACATCACATGTCCTTATTTTTTCATTCACTGATTTGTTTTAGTGATTTCAACATTCTTAATTTTAGAGAAGCAGACAACTAGGTCAGTCTAAGTGGAGCTTATTAGTAAAAGAAACACAACCACGTTCAAGATCAGGAATTCCTTGTCTTTTGACTTCTGTTCTCTATCAGACATGAGGGTTCTTTGCAAAGTCACTGCTTGCATTTGCAACTGTGTACATTAAGATAGACAATTACTAGAATGGATTTGACATTATTATTCCCCTCAACTGAATGCAATCTAGAAAGGCAATTATGATAAAATGCTGAAGGGAGTTTTCCTTTTTCATTAGCCCAGAATTACAGCAAAGAACCAAAATTGAAATCAAAGTGCACCACACATTTTCATAATCTAAATGGAGAATTAGACTCTCAGTAAGGAGGATGCATTATAACATCTACTTCAGAATTTGCCATCAATCATGGCACAAGAGATCCAGCCCAAATCATGTGAATGAGGTGGGCTTTGAGATAAACTCTCATAGCTGATATGGAGGCTCACACTTGCAATCCAAGCACTTAGGAGACTGAGACAGGAAGAGTACTGTAAGTGTATGGCCACCTGAGATACATTGTGAATGCCAAACCAACCTGCACTACAGTGCAAGACCTTATCTGTTATGTGATATTTTGATCATGTTCTAACAAATAAAGCTAGCTTGGAGTCAGAGGTTGGAGCTAACCACTATCAACAAAAATTAATTGCAGAGGTTTTGGAGGACTGTAGACAGATAGAGCAGAAAGTAGTAAGGTGGGGGTGAAGAGGGATCTCAGTGCTTTTGGAAGAAGGAAGGAGGTAGAAGAGGACTTGTGGCTTCTTTGCTTCTCTGATCATTCAGGTTCTTACTGTGGTATCTGACTCCTAAATTTTTATTGATAAAGAGTAATTAGAATAATGCTTCACTTCTTTAAAATAAAACAAAACAAAATAAAAAATATGAACTCTAAACTATTGTAAAGATGAACGAATGATTATAGAAAAGCACACATACTACTGGATGAAAAAAATGAGGACATGACTGTTCCAACATGTGGTTAAGCAGAAGGTTTATTGTAGACATGAGGGAGAGTTCAATCGGTGGCATCTGGAAGCCAGAATAATCATGGACAACACAGTAGTGGTAGGGGAGTGAGAGAGGAAGAAAGAAAGGACAAGTGGACTAAGAGAGATCCAGAAGTTGAGCCATCCAGAAGAAAGGAGAGCAAGATGGCAAGAAAGCACAGGTCCAAATGATTGAGTTGAATAGGGTCCAGAAGCTGGGGGAAAGGAAATATATCTATCCCTGGAGAAGGAGAGGTTTAAGGTAGGGAAACGGGTGAGAATTGTGGGAGGAGCCACAAGTACAGAATGGGACTTTTCTTGGGTTTCTTTGGTACCTGACTGTTTGGTTGGAAGCTTCACCCCAACCCCTGGCATCCATATATCCAAAAAGAGTCTGTAATGTTTGGGTGGAAAGTTCCTTCCCAAGACCCCTCCCCTGGGAGTTGCCTCAGTCCAGGCTACACTTCAAAGAAAGCCCGCTAAACAGTGACCCCCTCCTTAGAGATGCTCAAGACCACTCCCACGGGGTATTTAAACTGTCTCCTAGAGAACAAACACGTGGTTTCCTGGTCTTCCCCATTTTTTTCTCTGGGGGCTGAACTTTTTCTAATTTGGTTTGATGTGGTCTGATTTGGATTATTGTGTTGGCGGAGAGTTTTATTAGGCTGTAAAACTTTTCACTGACATTCCAGATTTTGTTGATGATAAGGACCAAAGTAATTTCTTCTGTCTTCCTGCGGAAATGCAGGTGATTTGTAGGGACCCAGGAAGATTGGATTGATGGTGGAAGAACTACAGGAAGGGAGGGGTGTAGACTGGAAGAAGTATTTCCCTAGCTGCTTGTTGCCCAGGTTCTGAGAGACCACCTGGGGCTAGAAAAGTGCAGACAGTTTTGGAGCCAAAATGGCTGAGGTTGTATAATCAGAAGCTGAGGGAAGGGAAAGGAATCCCAGCCCCTGGGAGGGAGAGGTTTAGGGTAAGGATTGAGGTGTGAAGTGTTAGAAGAAGCTAGAGTTACTGAGACTTGTCCTGGGTTTCTTTGTGGTGTGACAAGTAAGAGATATTAAAGTCTTGAAATATGAAAGTAGTTGATACTGAATAAGATATTTGATACCTAGTAAGCACTCATACATTATCAATTTTATGTTGTGATGACATGCAAACAAGCTTGTCACTGTCAACGCAATTTTCAGTTCACTGTCCCTTCTGACTTCCTGAAGGTGCTGTCCAATATTTGCATTATATAAGAGCTTCTTGATGATAGCTTCCTTATTGGTCTTCCGTTTAAGCTGCCAAGTTTAAACACAGAACAACATCCCAGCTGATACCACTCATGATAGGTGACCTTCCTTGTTATAAGGCAAGGTTTGTGGTCCTGAGGATCTTGCAACCAATGTCTGTCCAGGGCTAATCCAGCTCTCCTTCCTACATGGCAGGCTCCATTTAGTTTGAAACATTTGATTTTGTGGTTTCTGTTCCAGGAAGGTATCTCTAATTTTTTCATTAAAATGTTATCTCAGTAATTCAATGTCATCAAAATAACTCAGTCTGCTTTTGGACATGTGTATTCTGGGGCAGTTCTTGGCTTGCTTTATACCAGAGCCGTGGTGTTTCTCTCTTGGTTTCTGTGCAGCTACTACATAGAGACTCAGGGGATATGAGTTCAGTCAATCATTTATTTTATAGTGATTTGTTTTAGTAAGAGACCAGAACCAAGGAGTGTCATTCAGAATCTTCCTATAAGATACTGACACCAAAAAAGAGAAGAATTTGCTTTTCTCTTTATTTGTTCATGCAGCATTTTTAATCACACATAAGTATGTGCCTATGTGAATGTAAGTGCCCAAGGAGGCATGAAGCCTCAGGTCTCTGGAGCTAGAGTTGCAGGCAGTTGTGAACTGCTCAGTATGGGTGCTAGGAACTGATCTTTCTAGGCCTCTAAGGCCATTTCTCCAGGCCTCAGTTTTGTTCTTAAATTCATAGCTATGAAGTTATAGGCCTGATTCTCCTGGGCAGAGGAGCATGACTTATAAGGAAAAAAACAGCTGTAGCAGGAGAAAAGAAAACAGAAAGAGGAGAGATAGGCAGACCCAAGGAAGAGGTAGGGTAAGAAGCAGGACATTTATTATAGAGGCATGGATAGCATCTGCTTTGGAATTGATTCATTCTCTCTTTAAAACTTGGAACCCGCTGCTGGTTTTGATTACTTGCAACAGAAAAAGAGAATCCCTTCAAATCATGCTGTGGATCGAAGGAGGTTAAACTGACCCTTGGTCACACTGTTCTTTCGTCTGTGTGGGTTCACCACACACTGTGTTCTGGGCAATGATGCACTTCTGGGCAATGAAGGGGACCAGTAACACTGAGCTGAAGTGCAAGCTTTAAGTGGAACTCTTTTTCTAGGTTTCTCAGAGAAAATACACGGTCCAGGTGAGGACTGGATTCTGAATCATCATGCTACAAGGCACGCCCATGTGCAGCCCCTCCACGTGTCTCCGCCCCTGTGGCAACCAGTCTGCCTCTTGCTCTTCCACACCTTTTACTATTTTTTTTTAAATCATGATGCAATTAATAAGCAAATGCTCACAGGAAGCTTCCAGGTAACAATGGGATTCTTTGAGATGATACGCATGGAAGGTGTTTTTCCTTCCTTTTTGTAATCTAGTTTAATGAAAACATATAGGCTGTAGTCTCTTATGTGAGTATTTCCTTTTGGGTATTGTAGGTTTTCATCATTCAAGTGAAGGAAAGAACCAAGGGTCCGTTATGCAAACTCAATACAGGTAATATTTGTATGTGTCAGTCCCTTTTGTTGTCCGCATGACTAAATACCAGAGAGAAACTAATGCATAAAGAAGGAAAGTTCACTTTGTTCACGATTTTCGAGGCGTCAGTTCACAGCTGGTTGGCTCTGTTGCTTTGGTCCTATGTTGATGCAACATTGGGATGTGTATGGAGTAACGATCCCATTGACCACGTGGTTAAAATGTGAGAAAGAAAAGGAAGGGGCTGGAGACCCAGTACCCACTTTCAAGGGAGCTCAACAATATCCACTGAGCTTTGTCCCCTTCTAACAGACCGTACTGGCTACTAAGCCCTTTCCACTTGATCCTGTATGGGACATTTGTCTAATTTATACTAGAATATAAATACTAATCTCGGGAAAAGCTTAATGTTGACAACATAATAGAAAGGCTAAGGCTGAGTAAATGGTTTGAGTTTTATTACTATTTATTAGTCACTTTTACCCACCTATGTGTATAACCAAATGGTTATTAGGCCCACAAGGTCTCACAACTGGAGCATGGTAGGAGAGGCACCCTATAGCTGAGCTGATTATTTGGAATCCACTTTTACTTCTTGGAATTTCTCCGATGGAATAATGTATGTGGGGAAAGTGGGAGATGGTGAGGGTGGGGTGAAAAATATTGACACAAACCTCCATGTTCTTTGTCAGGATACAAATCAGGACAATAAAGCTGAGTGAGTAAGAGATAAATCTCTGTCTGAGGATCCAGAGAGCAAAGTGCTATATAAGCAAGAGAATGTGATTTCAAATTCCAAGCATTCATGTTAGAAAAAAATGGCTAGGTGTGGTTGCATGGGCAGGATTCTAAAACTCGGGGTTACTTCTCTGTAGGAAAGCTTAGAAAAGTGTGTCAGATAACATCCAAAGCAAGTGACGAGATTTCAAAATCCATACTGGTACTGGTATCCACTTGTAGAATGACTTCAACAACCCCGCTCTAAAATCCAGTCTCTGTGGGGAAGGGGAAAGAGGAAAAGAAGACACTTGTGTTCTCTCTTTCTGGAAAGACCCTCAACCTTATACAGCAAGATCACAACATGTGTTAGGAATACACATATGAGACTCCACATCCAAGTAAACACATGGCTCAGCATCTGATGATTCCTGTGATGTTAATAAAAACAGTACATCCAGTCTGGTGTCTAATATGTTTACTTCCCAGCAGCATAATACCACTTTGGTCAGGTTGAACCACTGCACAATTTTGCAGCTCTTTCGTAAAAACAACGAAAACAATTGGAAAGACACGATGTACATGCAATGCAACAGGGGAAAACGGTACAATTGGCCAATCCTTCCCTATAAAGATGAAATATCCTTGGTTCATCTCCGCACTGTGTATGTAGAAGCCCTTGAAGCAGGGGTTTTTGTTCTTTCGGTTTGTTATAGCACCAAATAGACACAGTGGCTGCCAATAAATAAGTCTGAAGTCATTGAAACGTTTTCACAAATGGAAATTTTCTGGATCTGAACTTGGATGCATGTTCTTGGCTTGAACTACTGTTCATAAATGTATGCTATGAAGTAAGATTTAATTCTAACCCTGTTTTGTTTTTAATTTCTGATGTGATTTGTTGACTATCATGAGTTGTAATTTACTAACATCTTTTATTTGCTACTTTTCAAATTCAGGGTATTTCTGTATACGATTACTCATCCATTTTAATATAATAGTGCTCCCACAGCCCGCAGATCATGGTTAGGCACACAAACTATTGTGTCAGACTTCATGGGTTCAAGCCCCAACTCCACCAGCTAATCAGGTGACCTTGGCAAAGTCATGCAGTCTGTGTGTAAATAGAGCCTAGTGAGTAGAGCTGTCCTGGGGAGGTGTTTGTGAAAGCATTTGGCACAGAAGCTGCAGCCTGGTAAGTACTACTGGGTGGTTAAGACTGTTACAACTGCCTACATCACTGGGTCGTAACTTTGCTTTATTGCTAAACTATGTGGCACATTTAAGGGGTATGTTCAAAAAAGCAAGCTCACATAAATTATGCAGGAAATATTTCATGTCTCCTATGAGGTGAGGGTTTGTTGTTCTAGCATATGTGAAGAGGACCCAGTGAGTTTGGCCAGAATAAGCACTATGGAGTCCCTCACCATGAACCTTAGGATGGCATTACATTTGTCTTCTTTCGCAACGCATTTCCAGAATCTAGCATGCACCAGCAACACAGGAATATCTGTTAAATAGATCCATGGAGAGGTTTGGGGGATGGCATGGGAGCAATCTGTAGCTCAGGTACATTCTAGGAATCAAAGATGAAGAAAGTGGTCATGGAAAGCAGAAAGTTTAGAAACAATGTTTTCATTGACTGTAGACTTTTGACAAATAGAAATACCACAGGGGAATTTCATATGCTTGACAATATAACTTTTTTTTTTCAAAAAGAAACTACAGCATGGTCTTCTGTAAACTTTGGAAATGAAATTCCATATTTGAGACACCCATGCCAAGTTGTCCAAGTGCTTTGTAAAGAACTGGGGAGATTTTTTCCTGTCCTATAAATTTCTGTAAATCTGAACCAAGCATTGCCCCTGACTTAAAGGTCCTTAAATCTTTGAGATAGTTCATGTAATTTGATTCCAGATCCTATCTTAGAGAAAATCCTGGCTCTGACTATGACACATGAAATTCTAGTGCCAATTAGTATGCTAGTTGGGTCAAAATTAATTTATGTATCCCCTCTTCATTCATTTATTCAACAAATATTCATTGAGTGCCCCACAGTGTGCCAGTCCATCCACAGGGTTGCAATCACACCCCTTGATCTTATAGAGTTTGGGGTTTAAAGAAGGACAGGATGGTGTGGGAGGTCTTACTCAAAGGGTTCCCTGAATCCTCAGAGAATGATATTTATGTATGTCATAATTTTGTCGGAAGCTACTCTTAAATATCATCTCTGAGTGCTAATAAGCAAAGCCATGCTAAAAGGGGAAAAATTCAGGCAGTCATTCACACACCCACAGATAGAAATAGATGTTGAAAGCAAAGTACCACATTTGGTGCCGTGAACGTGCCCTGGTGTAAAGGAAATAGGACCAGCTTGGTGTCATGTTTGAGAACCTCATTTGTAAATGGGTGTAATTTACCTCGAAGTTCTTTAGATACAAGATCCAGTTTTTAACAAGACCCTGGATGCTTGACTTTTCATTTAGATTTTAGCATTGTCTTAAGAGACAGTGGTTGCTCTCATCGCTACAGAGTTCCCTATTGATTACATGATTGAGGAAGACAAAGTCTGTTATTCTTCCAAAGTCGATTGTAATTTAGGCTCATTATCTCCCTGCAGATGTTCCATTGTAAATAGTGACAGAATCAAAATGTAAATGCTCCAGTGAAGAGGTTCCGTGATTCTTTTACCTTCTGGGCTTGCCTCAGAAATTGCTGCAGGGAAAATGCACAGAAGAGGTTTGTTGCACTGCCTAACCACCTTGACACAGGGAAAGAACTAAGAGTCATTTCATCAGATCCCTGTTGAGAAGTCACAGCTGTTTCTCCCTAACTATTCACACTACATTTATTATATTTGTATTGAACGGAATGGAAGAGTAGTCTATTCTGCCTTTTTCGTTGAACGGATGACATCAGCCACGGCAATGGCTCTATATGTGATTCTTTAGGAATAGAGAATGTCAGGCCAGATTGTGGTAGATTTGTCCTTCCTTTCCCGTCTTGCTTCAATGAAACTTCAGAAACCCATTGGTGGCACTGTAAGTTTTTGAGGATGTCACTCGTGATTACAATTTTAGGGAAATGCTTGCATTTCAACAAGCTGAACTTCACTGAAGTAAACCAGCCATTTGTATGTGAGACCACTAAGACCTATCCTTTGCTTCTGTACGTATGATGGATTGCTTCATCTCGACAAACAACCTGGTATACATTTATCAGCACGACACATTGTATGAATGAGGCGTAAAATACAGAGACTTCTAGAAAACAACAGTGGAAAGCATCTGCTTATTTCATAGCTGCTTTTGACAATATTCGTACTGATGTGAAACCATATGTTGACTTTGAGATTAAACGCTTAACAGGTATATGAAAACGTACTCATCTTAAGCTCCAAATTTATACAATGTACTGAAACTCATTGAAATGACCATTTTCTCACTGTAACGGTAAGATGACTTCCTTTTATGAGAGTGTTGTGGCATCTTTTGAATAGCTTTAATATTTCTTTGTTAAATTATAACTAAAATATATGCTTATTACTTTATTCTTATAAAAATGAGAACTATCTTTCAAACTGAATAATATTCATATAGTCTCCACTTCATTCTTTTTGTCATGCTTGTCCCTTTCATTGACCTGTTTTATATAATATTCTGGGTTCTTGCTGACGCCTCCCCCAACCTCTCTCCTGTAAAAAAATGATGTTTTTCAAGATGGGAACCTGTTACCACAACAGGATCATGTTGAAATAAATTGGTGTAGCTCTTGGCTTTCTCACTCTATGTCACCTGGTTGGTGATGCACTATCGAGAGGAGTAAGACATTTCTGTTAACAATAGTGCCACCCAACAGTGTGAAATAAAACATGCTGGGCAAATCTAATTGGTTTTATTTAGTTTCAAAAAGATGGCTTGTAAGCCATGCTTCAGAAAGTTTTTATGTTGGAGGACTATCTGAAATATCAGATTTGTTGTGTCTTGGTGGGGAACCATTTTCTGTTTGTAAAATTGGACATAGTAAAATATCTGACTCTATTTCAAGAGTTCAACTGTGTTTAACTAGGCTGTTATTCCTTTGTGTGTGTGTGTGTGTGTGTGTGTGTGTACATTTTTGTGCTTAAGGTACTTATATGCCAGATAAAGTTTCCTTCTCATTACATTATGGAAAACCATATTAGGAGCCTATATTTACCCTAAAGTAAAATAGTATTGTGTGTACAGGACGCCCTAATAGATTTTTGTGAAAGTTGAAAAACCCTGTTTACAAGTGGGAATATACAAACTAAAACAGATTTCCCTTTGGAGGAAGCAGCGTCTGTCATTCACAATACTGGTACCACTGGGTTTCACATACCTCAATGTAAGTGGGCCAATACCTTTGATACTAGACTGTCAAAAATATACAGTTTGCATTTAAGGAAATTAATCAAAACTTTCTGTGATATATCCCCTTGGATGTATATCTATGTGTATCTATTATAATTCAGTTTTATAAATCTCCAAGATTTAAAATATCAAATAGATATCTATGAAAGCACACTAATGTGTGAAGGATGGGTTTAGACTTCTCCAAAGTTTATCAATAAAAATAAATAAATAAAATTTAACAAGAAAATATGGAGGGCTGGTTACACATATCAACTGAGGATGAGTTCATAAAGTGAAGATAATCTCTTACCAGAGTAGTAAACCTTGGTAAACAAAGAACCAAGTTAGAGCAAGTGTACTCTGGTCTTAAGAATTTTGTGGAATAAATATACATTATATTCTGTTGAAATTAATAATAGATATAAACAATACTTAAATTTTCAAAAAGCACAGCATTGAGTTCCAACTCCTGCTTCTAAAAATTAAAAGTTCAGCTAAAATAGCCTACTCTGCTAAGACATTCAGAAATGGATAAAAACAGAAAATAAGAGAGCCAACTGGTTCTAGGTTCTAAAGAGATTATGTAAGATAAGAACTTGCCATTTTCAAGAGGAGAATGGAGGTTGGGTTTATAACTAAATCAAATTCCAATTCGGACAGCTCAACAATATAGACTATGAAACAGGTGAGGGCGAGGGACAGTGTGTAGGTTCCTTTCAAGTGGCCACAACCTTGAACTGATGCAGTTTGACCTATAGCCTAATGAAGGGTTTGCCTTAGACTAAAGATTCACTTAATCCTAGCCCTGGTGATTTGTTCAAAAGTCACAGACTTTATTCTTACACTGCTTCAGTCTGCAGACTGGAGAAGTCCCTCCCTCAACACACTGGGAGTTTCCACTGCCGTGAATGGAAGGTCTGAGTGGGTAAAAAGCAATGAGCAAGGGGCTGGCGCCCAGAGGAGGAAGATGTTGAATTGCCTTGGTAAAGGATGGAGACAGCACATGTTCACAGCTTTGTGATGGGTGCAGTTATTGGTGTTGCCTTTCCCTTTTTCTATGTGCTGGGATTCTGGAGCATGATTCCAAATTTTTGACTGTCTGATGGTTGACCTGGTAGCTTTTCTTCATGGCCTAAAAATGGAGTTGGGTAGAGGAAGACAATAGAGAGAAATCAGTGATTAGGATTCATTTTTAAACTGTAAATCACTAAAAACATCAAGAATATGTATTACATGATGTCTTAGTCACTGTTCTATTGCTGTGAAGAGACACCGTGACTAAAACACCTTATGAAAAAGAAAGCATTTAATTGGGGGTTTGCTTATGGTTTTAGAGTGTGAGACCATGAGCTTGTTTGGGGATAGTATTGCATCAAGGAGGCAGGAATGGCACTGGAGCAGCCCCATAATCAGGAAGCAGGGTGGCGGGGTGGGGGGAAGCTGGGCATAGTAATCTTTTGAAATCTCACTGCTCAACCTGTACGGCACACCTCCTCCAGTAAGGCCACACCTCCTAATCCTTCCAAAACCAGTTCTACAAAACGGGAAGCTAACATTCAAACATGGGAGATGATGGTGTTGTACTGGGCAGTATCATGTATTTGACATAGGCTGGAGGCGTTTGAGAGCAGGGAATCTAACTGAGAAAATGCCTTCATAAAGTCAGGCTATAGGCAAGGCTGTAGAGCATTTTACTGATTGATGGGGAGGTCCCAGACCATTGTGGGTGATGCCATCCTTAGGCTAGTGATACTGAGTTGTGGAATATAGGAATATGTATATATACTTATATTAACATGTAAAGATATGTTACATTTGTTTATGCTGTGGAATATTACTTTAACTGCATAAAGGTGTGTTACATTTGCTTATGCTGCATTGGTTTAACGATGTAATAAGGCACCTGATTGGTCCAATACAGAGATGAATGGCCAATAGCTAGGCAGATAAAGGATAGGAAGGGCTGGCAGGCAGAGAGAAGGAACAGGAGGAGGAATATTGGTTCAGGAGAAGAACAAGAATGAGAGAGGGAGAGAGAGAGAGAGAGAGAGAGAGAGAGAGAGAGAGAGAG
>LOEQ01001759.1:16338-37738 GCA_001685075.1 Bramus lutescens
CACACACACACACACACACACACACACACACACAGCATTTCTTCACCTGTAATAGCTGCACTTTCCTGCCTTGTAATAAAGTCTACCTGGTCAGTAATTCACCTTTCTCCAACAGTCTTATAAATAGCCTGAGTTGCATTTGATAAATTCCTTTTTTTCTATAAATGTAATGGGTAAAGTGAGCTGTTGTTGTTGATGATGATGGTGATGATAAGGATTTAATTGATTGATTTAATTGAAGGTGAAAACACAGAAAGAAAATACGTTAGTAAGAACCTTTGCATGCCTTCTCTTCATGGACTTGCTCACTGTGTGAGGAATGTTGTAATAGCTTTATTTTATACAAAGGTTAGAGTCCAGAAGTTAAAGTCACCCTAGACTGGAAAGATGGCTTGATATTCAATTCAGGTCCTGTTGAATTGAACACTTATTCAATGTCTCTCATGAGAAATGTCAACAGAGAGGGCTGTGTACCTGGCAGATGTGTCATAAATATTTCCTCTTCTCTCATTCCTTCTTCCTCCCTTGGACATCAGTCTCAGGTATATACTGTTCTATTGCAACATCTCAGGCTTCAGTATATCCACCCGGAATGGCTCATACCCTAAGCTTGTGAAAACAACACACATTCAAAGAGTCCGTCTTTCAATATCAACAATCAGGTACACCCTCAAATCTTAGGCATGGCTTTCTCTGGTGAACTGAAGTAGGAAAATAGAGAGAGCTAGGGCCTCATTTTCACTCACTAGAAGCCAGAAGAAGGAAAGGGAAGAGGATACCCACTTGCTAGAAATAGGAATGGAGGATAAAGAAGAGAGACAGAGAGGAAAGAAGCAGCCACCATGCGCTTCCATAATCACTCCAGTCATTGTGTCGTTTCTTTCATTCACGTCTCTCATCATTCATTTACTCAAAGCTGCTACTCAGCATCCACTGTGGCCCACACTTGCATTTGTTCTGGGGCTGCAAGCTGGACATGGTCTTCTTATCATCATTAATTCTCAAGGTCTATGGAGGACATAAACTTTAAAACACATGTATAAATGTCAAAATATGGTATGGGTCTATAAAGTGGGAAGACCATGGGATCTGCTAAAGAATAAAACAGGGTAATTCTCTGTGGTGTGGGATAGTTATGTAGAAGATGTCATTTAAGTGCAGATATCAGAGTGAGTGGGGGCAGTCAGAGCAGAGAAGACCATTCTAGGAGCAGCTCTCTGTGTGTGTGCTCATGCGCGTACGCACGCGTGCCGTGAAGGTTTTGCACGCCAAAGGCTGGAATGCTAGGATGAGACTTCCTATGACAATAGAGCAAGAAGCCTTTGGAAAGCCATGGAAACAACAACAAAAACACTGTTTTGGTTTGAAGACGGGTTATTGAACTCTTGTAAAATCATAAATGCAGAAAGAAGGTTATGACATTGTCTAAATAAGCAACATGCTTCCTGCTTACATCTGAAGGATAATTAGTCTGGATGCAGGATAGGGGATGGGTTGCACTATATGGGGAAAGACCTTCGAGGAGAGGCTTTTTACAGATTCTAAAGCAGTAGTTCTCAACCTCCCTAATGTTGTGGCCCTTTAATACACCCTCATGTTTGGTGACTCCCCCCACAATCATAAAGTTATTTCATTGCTACTTCATAATTGTGATTTCACTACCATTATGAATCATAATGTAAATATCTGATATGCAGGATATTTAGTATGTGACCCTGGTGGGGGTCACAACCACAAGTTGAGAGGAGGCAGGAATCCCAAACCACAACAGAAGAGAATGGGAATATAAAAGACATCACCATTATCATACTTAACCTTGTGAGGCTAATTGCCAGATAATTCTTTCATTTAAGAAATGAGAATGTTAATGGTGGGGGCTCATATTAAGTGGATGAGAAGAGGTGAAGACATGTCTGAGATTAAGGTAACTTTTCAGGCTGAACTCTAAAAAACCTGAAGCCATCTAATCCTTGACAGAAAGCTGGGATAACGAAAGTGTTCATACTGGCTATACTTTGCTTTTTCATCGTCCATCGTCTTAGTCAACAGCACAAGAACCCAGTGTGGAGCCTGTTGGAAGAACTTATTCAGTGTAAACCATTGTAGACTGAATGCTCTTAAACAGCCCCCATCAACCTCTTGGTGTCTGAGCAAACGAGGTTCAGATATGGGAAACAACTCGTTCAAGGTCACACAGTACAGCAGTGACAACCAGTGCTACCCATGGGTCCTACTGTCCTCAAAGAGCCTCAGAAATCTCATTTTTTCTGGGCACTTCAAAGATAACAGTAGTCAAATGCCACTTGCTTCTTGATTTGGAAAAGAGCACAGGTTTTATTTTTAAATGAATATGAAGAGGGCACAGTGTGTTAATATGGAATCCCAAATGCTACACGAGAGCTGTTTCCTCCAGCATGGGGATTTGCCTTTCCTGGTATTTTTATCTATTTCTCCTTGACTGGCTCACACATGCTGGGAGGACCACAGGGAACTTCTGACTAACTGCATTTGCTGAGGAGGAGCTTGGATGGTAGCCACAGAAATGGTGGAGGGGGGATAGTGCTGGGATGTTGAGGAGGAGAAGGTGAGAAGTATAGTCCACCTATGCTGAAGTCATCCGTGTGTCTGTGGCTCATACTTTGAGGAACAGTGAATGGAAGACCTTGAGCAAAAGATTCAAACAGTCAGAGCCCAAAGAAATCGTGTTCAAAGGAGAGGGAGTCCCACTGACACACAGGACAGAGGGAATGGAGCTCCATGACTGGATTTCACCAGACAGACCCTGTTCTCCATGCTACTGTTCCAGGTTTCAAAGAATAGAAATCTGGGAAACTGGATCTGAACTAATGTCAATTAGTGGTTTGACTTGACAATAAATGTGAGATTCAGATTCCCACATCCCTAGACACGCACTGGGCATAGTGGTCCTTCCTTGGTATTTAAGCTGTTTCAATGTCTTTATTCCATCCTAATATCTGCCTAAATTCTTTATAAATTATTAATTTAATCTTTAGAACTCTCTTCGTGACTATTAGTCTTACATCCTCATTTAATAGTTCGGGGAGTTAATACACATTAATGTCCAAGTCACATGTTTAATAAGACACTAGTAAGCATCAGGGATAGAATTCTAACTCAGGTAGCTCAGTATCAGAACCCATACTATTAACGCTGTCTTCTTCGGTTCTGGCAGTTCTGATGCCTCTCAGACTTTTCTTGGTTCACTTTAATACCCTGTATTTATTTCCCCCTATAATGTGATGAGTGTTGCAGTCTCATCACCTCCTTTACGTAGTATAAGAAGAGCTAAGAGGGACCATAGCCCTGTGTACAGAACTGTAGCATCTGAAGAATTGGACATTGGATACTAAATTCACTTGGCTGGAACAGAAGCTTTTCTATGACCTGGTCAACATTATGTCTTCAATGAAAGATCAGCAGTAGTAGCCTCAGGAATTGCAGCGAAACTGACAGCCTCACAAGGTCAAGAGCAGTATTAAAAATGCAATACCAAGACCATTGTCACCTGCCTGTGAACCAGCACAAACGGGAGGGAAGAATACTCCCGGGTCTCGTATGGATTTCTTGCCTCATTTGACTCTCTTCCTAACTGTGTCTTTTTCCTTGCTGATTTTCATCAGTTAATTGCTTCTTATTTTTATATAGTCAAACCTCCATGTGGATAAGGATTTTTAAACTTTTAGTTGATTTTGTCCCCCATGTGGGGGCTGTTTGTAGAAATGTTTATGCTGTGTAGGTAAGGAGGGGAAAGGAGAAGGAAAGACAAACTAGGAACTGCGGAAGGAACAAGTAGAAAAGGAAGAAGAGGGAGAAAGAAGGATGACGAGAAAAGAATGAAATAAAAGAGGGAAGAGAATGTGGCAATAAATAGAGACAGCTAGGAGAAAAAAGACACAGATTAAAAAGAAATAGGCAGATAATTGAGTAAACACGGGATCCTGCAAAGAAGGGAGATGTGCGCCAGAACTGAGAGTAGAGGAAGAACCCTGCTGCTAGTGGGACATAAGCGGGAGGAAAGATGGAGGAAGTGGCTTGGGCACTGCTTTAGTGGGCAGGGCTAGGGAAGGAGGACGCAGATGCCACAGCCCTGTTACTCTCACTATCCTGAGAACACAGCCAGGTCTCCTAGAGTGTCTGGGGGCAGTTTGCCAAGTTGTTTGTCTCACGTCCTGTTGCTTGCTTTTGCTTTCCTTTTTTAAAGTTTAACAGTTTTTAGGGTGCATGTTCAGTGATGGATGTTTTTCCAATCAGCTCTAAATAGCCCAGTCTTTCTGAGGAGACCCACCATTCCCTGGTTCTCATTTCAGCTGTGGGATTGGAGGACGGAGAAGACAAGTTAAGAATCATTGATCACTAACTTCTAAATGTGTAGTGCAATAGATCCCTGAAAGCTATAGTGCAGGGTGGACTGAGAGGCAGGATCTATTATTTTGAGGGTTTTAGAGGCTGAAAATTCCTCCTTGGGAATGTGTTGATAGAAGTACTTCCCATACTGAGCCCTTTTTCATGACAGGTACCAAGGGTACGGAGAATAGAATCAAAGCGATGAGAACTGAAGTCACATTAATAATGTCTACCTCCATTTTCCCCTTACATTGTGATGGTTTTCTATATAATGTGTTAAAAATCAATAGCCCATTCCAAATGGCAGTTGCAGCCGTTACAAGGCCCATTCTACAGATGAAGGAATGTAAATAACTTGTCTCAGGGCAAAATGTGCTCAAAGGTGTGTGATTCATGCCATTGCTATGAAACGTCTATCATGAACAGATGTTCCTACCCCAGGCAATGCTTCAGCTCCCTTCTGTGCAAAGGTGGTGGAAGGCAGGCATTCTTACACCTTCAGAACCCACCAACATCAATGATTAACCATAGCTAATTATAATTAGTTAATCATAATGGCAGTCAATACAAAGTGACAGGCATGGCTTTACCTGTAATATAGGATCCTCCTTTCATGGAGTGGTCAAACCCTGTTGATCTTTACCAACCCTTGGTGTTTAATACATGTTAACAGCCCAGGGTCTCTATTGCAAACACCACTTCACAGTTGCTAATTCCCTAACCTTAAGCAGTACTCCAAGATGAGGAATTGCTGTTGTATGTGTTCTCCAGAAATATGCTCTTTTCTTGTATACTCCATGGAATCATCAGAGAACTATAGACTTTAGGTGAAGGTGCAACCCTGTAATGATTCTTCTTCCAGCATATTGATATCCCTTACATCGACTGTCATGGTGATAAATAAATGTTGAAAACCCTCTTTAACAGGTCATATAATGCCTTGTTGACAGGGGCCAACTTCAAAACTTTCAGGTTTAGGTAATCAAAGCATCCTGGACAAGTGTTTAATTCTAACCACAGAACCTCTATATTCACACTTCAGAATATTCCCTTTACACTTTTGCTGCTAATTTTGCAAAATTAATTGGTAGCCCATGCTAAGAACCTGTAGTATGGATTACCCTGCACACATCTAACCTAAATATGATTTATTTTTAGTGCTGGTTTCCTTTCAGCATGATTACTGCTATTTTATTTCCTATACTGAAGTTCCAATATGAATACATTCAGGGGAAATTGTCTCTAATTATTTTGGGGGATGATGTTGGGCAGGGAGTAAGTAAGGAATGGAATGGAAAAGGCAGGATTGACAGTCAGTAGTATGATCAGTCCTGGATGCTGGGTTTAGTGCTCATTGTGCTGAAACAAATTTACATTTGGTATTTATCATGAAATCTGCCTCCTGGACTTTGTAAATACATGTGGCAGTTCTGGGACTTCCCTAGGGCTCGACTGATTACCTTTGCTGCGGCGGCGGCTGCGGTATTGCTCTGTGTAGAAAGTCAGCTGTGTTTCATCATCTGCTTCTGAGCCCGATGTCCCCTTGGTTCTCCCAAAGCTGAGTCCCCCTGCAGAGAAGCACCATCCATCAGTCAGCCTTGCAGGATTCTAGAAGCATTTTAAACCCGCAGCCATCCTGAAGACCCACAGCACTTCCTCACGTTTCTCACCGCTGCATGATTAATGGAAGTAGTTGAGATTGGCAGTCAGGAAAGACTGGGTTCTAATCATGGTTCAGCAGCTTCCAATCTATATGACCTTGAGGTGCCATCTCACCTTCCTAAACTCTGCTATTTCTACAGCAGCGGAAGAAACTCTTAGCCTTGTGGATTTGCTCTGAAGACGAGGAAGAAGCACGGCATGTAAAAGAGGAGGCCCACAGTGTGTGCTAACAATGGAAAAACACCATTTCTATATACCATTTCTATTTAGCTTAACTCTAAAACTCTCCAGACAGCTTAATTTCACATACATTTCAACCAAGGGCTTAATTTCACATACGTTTCAACCAAGGGCTTAGAATATGGCAGGCTCAGAGCCTGACATAGAGACACAAAGATAAACGCCACTTGGCTCTAACCAGGCAGCGTATCATAAGCTAGTCAGGGGGACAAATGGGATCCTTAGGAGTCTTAAGCCTAATTCATGGCTTTTGTTTTCCACACAACGAGATGCTAGGAATATGGGAAGAAGCAATTCACTTTAACTTGGAGGACCGAGGAAAGCTTTATGGAGGAGTGAAGATTTAAGCCATGGTTTGAAGGATAGATGAGGCTTTGGCATTAGAAAGCGGGTTTTCCAGGAGCCACCTTGTGAAGCATCGCTGAGAACACGGAGCTGGGCAGATACAGGCAACATCAAACGCAGGACTGACTAAAAATAAGGTGCTCATACCACACTGTGGGAGGCTTGAGTGTTCCACCAAAGTGGGCATCATGCTGGGGTCTTTCCTCTAACTGTCACAGAAAGTCTCAGAACGAAAATCCATTGATTATCTGTGTGAATCAGAAAGGGAACTCTGAGCTCCCAAGGAATGGAATGTGTGCCAGGCTCAGTGAGCAGCTAGACCCAGAAGGAGAGGAGCAACATGCAATGGGAACATGTACAGAGTGGATGGGAAAGGGGGGCGGACATGAGAATGGCTGCAAAGATGGATTCAGAGGAAAATTTGGGGAGAAGGACAATGACTCATAGACGATGAATAATGGAAAGGGGCTGGTAAGAATAGTGCCCAGGGGAAAGAGGCACATTTTAAGGACCGGGACTTCAGTTGTACAAATCACAGACTATCTCTAGGGAGACTGAAGTATCTGGTAAAACTGGTTTTCCTGGATAGAGAATTAAGTGACTAGAATAAGGAAACAGGGAGGCTATTCTGCCCTATAAATCTTTTGTATCTTTTTAATCAAACACCATACAACTGATTACCCATTCAAAAGTTGCACCTGAGGAAAAGAGAAGCATAGATTAGTGGATAATGTTGTTCAATTAACAAAGCGAATTACTCTGTAGCTTTCTTGGTTGGGATGTGAAGGGACATCCATCACACTGATGTCATGATTGCAGACATTGTCCACATCATGGCATTTTGCTTGTTCACTCCACCGATGTTGCTGGAAGATTTGTCTACATGACAGCATGAAATCCTCATGGGGATAGACTCACTAGGGAGGTGTAATTTAATTAGCAATCTAGATAATTATTCTAGTTTGATTTCTGTGTCTGTGATCAAACACTGACAATTCAGAGAAGGAAAGGCTTTATTTCAAGTTATAATCCATCACTGAGGGAAGATGGGCCAGGAACTCAAGAAGAAATTTGAATCAGAAATCATGGAGGAATAGTTATTTTTGGCTCATTTGCTGCCTTGTTCAGGTTCAGGTAGCTTCTTCATACATTTTAGGACTATCTGTTGAGAGAATGGTGCCACCCACTGTGGGCTGAGTTCTCCAATAGTAGTTAATAATCAAGACAATCATGGACATACATACCAGAGACAACAAATATGATGAAGACATTTAGAAAATTGAGAAGACTTAATGCTAAGGAAGACATAATAAAGCAAAGACATAAGAACATGCTACTTTTCTAAAGGGACATTGTTGAAATTTAAGAGAATTAGTCTTTAGAGCTTAGCCTACTTGTCCTGAATATGGGGTCTTTAGTCTTCAAATTGGCCACTGTACTAGATAGGTTTACATAAATGTAATACATGCTAAAGTCATTTGAGAAGAAGGAACTGCAATTAGGAAAATACTTCCATATGGCTGAGTTACAGTCAAGCCTGTAGGATGTTTTCTTAGTGGTTGATAGCGGAGAGCCCAGTCCGTTGTTGGTGGTGCCACCGCTGGAATCACGGTTCTAGGTTCTGTAAGAAAAGAGGCTGAGTAAACTGTAAGGAGCAAGCCAGTAAGCAACATTTCTCCATGGCATCTGCATTGACTCCTGCCTTCATATTCTTGTCCTGTTTGAGTTCCTGTCCTGACTTCTTTCAATAATGGACTGCAGTGTGGAAGTGTAAGCCCAATAAACCCTTTCCTCCCTAACTTTTTTTGGGGTTATGGTGTTTTATCACAGCAATAAAAACCCTAATGAAGACAGATTCCTTGGAATATCTCCAGAGGAAACCCTTGAAAACGTATTATCAGTCCAGCATCAAGGTGCCAAGTCCTGTGTAATCTGTATTCCTTACCTCCTTCCAAATCACTGAACTCCTAGGAATGTGGTTTTATTACATCTGCTTTACAGATGAGGTAACAAAGTTTCAGAAAAGAGAAGTGAATTAATAATAATTGAAGCTGGGCCTTTCAGAGATGGGGAACTGGAGCCTGAGTGCCAGTGCTTTTACCATTTACAACATGGCGTTCAGTGTAACAGGCCATACATGTGAAGATAGGTGCTTGATCTCTTGTTCTCCGCTTTAACACAACATTTTCTTCTTTGTTGTCATTTTGGCATTGCTGGGAACTGAACCCATGGTCTCATGACTGCTATCAAAGTGGTCTACCACTAAGTTATCGACTCAAGATAGCATTTTCATGAATGAAAGTACAAGGGTAGCCTCAACTGATCTTTGCTCCAACATGTATCCTGAGCCACTGTCACAGACACCACTTGCTCAGTTCTGCTGAAAGCAACAGCAGGTCTCAGAGGCAGTACGGGACCCCATTTCTACCAAATGAAGCATCCCATTGAAAGGCTTTGAGAAGAAACTGCTAGGGACCTTTAGCATTCTGGAAGTAGCTGAACGGAAGAAGGTCCGAGGCCTACATTAAAAAAGTAACCATCAAAGACTTTATTGTCATAAAGATGGAACAAACAGGAAGGAAGAGGTAGCAGGGAGAAAAGAAGAACTTTTTTCATCTGCTTATTTCTCAGCCAGAGAGAAATGAAGATATTTGACAAAGCAAATCCAAGGACCAGGGCGAGCATCTTCTTATTGTGTGATATATAATGAGCTGCAGAGTGAAGGGGACTATTGCCAGGCTACTGAACTATAACAGATCCCTTCTGCCCCTTTGAGCCACACCCTACCTTTTAGTCATTTCAGTAAAATTCTTATTTCCTACCCATGGCTCTACCTCCCTTTGACCTGATTTTTACCTTTCTTCTTTTGGCAAACAAACAATCTGCTTTTCCCTCCATGTAGTGAATGTATATGTTATACTTGATTCAGATAGAATTCCCTCTCCACTGCAATAGGATAGTGGAGGTGACAGAAGCGTTACTAGACATTTCTATTACAACAAGGAAAACTGGACCAACATAGTGGTATTTTTCTGCAGGACTTTGAGCTAAGCCTTTAACACAAGCTATCTCATGTTATCCCCATGAGAACTTTAAGAGGCAAGATGCTTCTTTAATTCGCATTGTCATGGATGAGAACATGAAGGCATAGGAATATTAAGTGATATGATATGTCCAGGGGCACACAATTTGTAAGTAGTAGAATTGCCATTAAAATCTCAAAAGCAGCTCTCAAGTCTATTCCTTTAGACTCTGTTCTGGTATAAAATAAGATATGAACAAATACCCCACTTAATGTCCACATCAATCATAATGACAGCATCAGAAACCCATTTTATCCAAATAGTGGGAAGCAAGGTAGTAAGTGGAAAGTTGGGGTTGAAGTTGAATATGTCGCCCTCCAAAGTCAGGTCGATAACTAGAATAACATGGAGAAGATGTGTGTGGGCGAGTGCACACATGTGTGCATTTATGTTTATCTGGGAAAGTCTGTATGTGAGCAAGGAATCCACATGCACTGTAGCTTAGCAGGTCTTTCCCTGTATGCTATCATGAGAAGATGTTTTCCATTTCTCCCCACATCTCTTCTCAGGCTTGCAATAGTAACTTCTCTCACAAATCTAATCAGCTTAGCAAGATATTTGCACTTATCCATTCTTTCATATGCTTCAGAACACGGAGACCATGCCTTGTGAGAACTCCCAAGAAGGATACTTGCTATTCGTCTTCCAGCCTCCTCTGACTCTTACCTCCCTTCTGTAAGTACTAAAGGACTCTGTTTCAGAGGAGAAACTGAGGACCAGCACAGCTGCTTGTTTTCCAGCCTGTCTAGTAGAAATATAATGCAAACCATATATAATCTAAGTGTTCTAACAAGAACATTTAAAATGTAAGTAGGGGTTGGAGAGATAGTTCAGTGGTTGGGAGCATTTGCTGTTCTTCCAGAAGACTGAGGTTCAACCTCAAGCACCCACGATGTTGCTCACAGTCATCTGTGATCCCATTCCCAGGGGATCAAATGCCCTCCTCTGGTCTGTGTGGATACTGAACACACACAGGATGCAAAGACATATTCAGGAAACATGAATATGCATGAAATAAAAGTAAATACAATCTAAAATTATAAAAATAATTCGACTGAATCAATTTTATGGTATATTTCAGCAAATACATGAAAAATATTATGCCCATGCCTAACTAAGTGAAACTTAACAGCAAAGTTTTCTTTTTATTTCTTCATAATAAGTCCTTAACACTGTTTGTATGTCATGTTAGCAACATGTCCCCATACAGACAGCCCATATTCCAAGTACCCACCCCAGTGGAGAGCACGATTCTGGAAGCACTGTAAATAATATGGTGAATAATAGAGTAAGGACATGGGCAAAGGAGAATGATAAATAAGCCACAGGCCCCTTAAGTTGTAATTTTTATATGTGAACTGCATAAAGTACATAAAAGAAGATGAAGATGAGATTCCATTAAGCAACAATAACCACAGCCCTTGCTCTCAATGTTCTTAGGTTCAAGCTGGTCTTCTATTGGTTTAATCTGTGAGTCTTGAGAGATTAGATTATATATGTCAGTAGAAGGAAATTAAGACATTGACATCAGATTTGAGTTAAAATACTATGTCTCACTCATTTGCTGTGTGAACTTAGGCAAGGTCCTTAACCGCTCTGAACTCATGTTTGACTGTCAGGTCACATGGTCATTTTGGGCAAAGTGTTAGGTTGTCCTAATACCTGACATTCATAACTTTTACTGGCTTCATTAGGAGGAAAGGAAAATGCTTGGTAGTCACTCTTCCACTGTGACATGCCAGAGAGGTGGCAGCCATCCAAGGTCTATAGCTACTGAGTATCCATATAATCTGAAGAGGTGAGATGCCAATTGTGGACTGACTTGGAGGAGACTCAGATGGATGGCAAAGGGCTCTAGCTGCTGCTGTGTTGATATAAAATTGATGATTCGGTGCCATAAGGTGGAGCCATTAATTACTCAGGCTGCTCTAGGATTTCCACTTAATCAAAGACTGGAAAAAGAACAGAAGGAGAGATACATCTGCCAGAACCAGCTCCCAATTCTCTGTTCTGAGTTGTCTGTGAGGGAGCCACCAAGATGTAAGTCTAGGCACACACCACATGGCAAGGAGTGCTTGGCAGGGCACTTTCCATATGAAAACACACATGCACCTCAAAGAGTTCTGAAAGGCAAGAGCAACTTCCAGTTTTAGTGACAGACAAATCAATATCTAGAATCTGCACAAAAGATTATAGAGGACAGAGCTCAGTTTTGAACTTTGTTTTGGTTTTATTCATCACCCGTTCTAATGAAAAATTTACTCAATTTTATTATTGTTATTGAGGAAATGTAAAACAAAACCGTTGCTAACAGGTCACAATGCTAGTTTGGTCTTTGGGAAAATACTGCAATAGAACAAACATTAGTGAAGAGACTGAAAACCATGAACGGTTTGATGGCCGTGGGAATGAAAATGGAGTAGCTGTTATAAGAATCATTTTGAAAGTTTCCGACTCTGTTAAGCACATTTGCTACACAATTCAAGAATTTTGTTCTTATGCACATGACACTAAGCACAGAAAAGGTGAGGTAAACAAATAGTAGGAGGGGACATTCATAGCTGTCCTCTCCACAAAGCTCAAAGATAGTAACGACAAATATCTGTCAACTGATAAATGGGTAAACAAAATGTAGTCACACAGAATATCACTGATATATAATAAATGCTTACACATAAAACCAGGCAGATAGACCTCAGAAACATTTTAAAAAATGGGAGAAGGTGGACATGAAAGGCCACAAATAGTAAGATACATGCTATATGAAACATCCCAAAAGATAGAATTTCCTGTATAAGACTAAGGATTGCCAGGGCTAAGAGGGAGCTAAGAATAGGGAAGGACGATTAATGAGTTCTGATTTCTGTTGGTGATGACTATGCTTAGAACTAGATAGAGGTTATAGTTACTCAACCCTGTAAAGGTACGAAATGTCACTGAATTGTGCACATTAATGTGATGAATAGTTCATTTATGTTATGTAGATTTTAGTTCAAAGGAATATGAAAAAATAAAAGAAGCCCTCTGCTTGCTTCCTATCATCTCTAGATACATGAGAGACATGTCATGTAGGAAAGGAGAGGCTGGGCCTCTGGGACAAAGAGAGGAGGTGGCCCACAACTTCCTTGATGGGGGCCAAGCTCTCAGATTTCCTGGATCCCTGCTTAGCACTTTGGATGGACAGAGTAACCATTCAGCTCTCCTAGACCTCAGTTTCACTTCAAATAATGCCAGCAACATAACTCACTCGTTTACTAACTAAACTAAAAGCTATTTACTAAGTGACCACACTATAAAACAGCCTTCTAATGCTGCAAACAAAACAAACATCCCTGAATTTTTCAAGTCACTTTCTGGGGGAAGCATTTAAGATATTGGGGGGTATAACATTTTTGAGTTTAACAAAAGCCTCTGTGTGTCAACTACTGTGTGAATTTTGCCAATAAGTAGGTGGAGATATTCATAAGTACTTAGAGGTTTCTGATGAAGACATAGCTAGTGGAAAACAGGGGGCCTGATATCAAGCTTGTTCTGGGGCAAAGTAGCACAGCAGAACAAGTCTAAGGTCATATTATGAGGAAAGGTTGGACAAAGGGGCACACAGCCTTTGCTAGATCTAGGAGAGGTAGCATATTGCTCTTCTTTGCAAACCTCCCTTCTCTGCTTAGGCTGCCCTGTCTGCAGGCCTGTTCTGTCAGCTGCTGTTAGGCCTGCCTCTAACCTCTCCACACTCCATCTCCCATTCTTGCTATCATGATGGATGGTGGTGACATGTTAAATTATTCAAGCTCCATGTCTTCCTCAAGCTGATGACAGCAATATTGCATTTTCAGATTGTCCCAAACTGCACCAGATAGAGAAATATGTGCTTAAGGAATTAAAAAACCCATCTGACCCCCAACCATCCAGGGAACATAAATGGTGGCAGCCATGGGTGGAGGACAGAAACCGATAAATCTTTTAATGTCCTCTGAACCACACAAGTAGCAATTGTTCCCAGTCTGGAACTAAATCACAGATCTTCCTATGCATTCACCTCTTAAAGATATTTTTATGTATGGGGTGTGTGTGTGTATGTGTGTGTGTGTATGTGTGTGTGTGTGGCTGTTGTTGCTGTTACAAAACACTCTGACCAAAAGCAATCTATGGAAGGAGAGAATTTATTTCATCTGACTCTTTCGGAAACTCAAGACAGGAGAAATCTGAAGCAGAAACAAGGAGGAATACTACTTATGGCTCAATCACTGGTTTAATGCTCAGTTCACTTTCTTATATGGACAAGGCCCACCTACCTGGGGATGATAACAACCATCACAGTGGACTGGACACTCCCGTGTCATTCCTCAGGCAAGGCTGTCACTTACAGATCTCATTTTGGGAAATCTTAAACTGAGGTTTCTCCTTTCCAGATGATTAGAGGTAGTCTCAAGTTGACAATAAAAACTAAGCAAGACAGTGTCTTTTATATGCACGTGGGAAGAAGAAGAGCAACCTTGGATCTTGTCTAGAGGAATTTCAATTATCTTCTGTGAGACAAGATTTCTCACTGGTCTGGATATCACCAGTTAAATTGGCTAGTCAAGGAGCCTCGGGATGTGTCATCATATGTAACATTTTATTTTACATAGGTTTTTGTTTTGTTTTGTTCAGATTCAAGACTTCATGCTTGCAAGGCAAGTGCTTTTCTGAACGAGCCAGTCATCTAGCTTGTTCTTGGAGTCATTTAGACAATAACTGCTATCTGCCATGCATTGTAGTGACTGGCACATGGTGCAGAGATGACTACACACATGCTTAGATCTCAAATCTTGGCAGGCGAGAGAATCACAAAGGTAAGCGGTAAGATCTGCATTCAGAACCTGACTTATCTGAATTCCCAGGGGATTCTGCAACATTTCTAGTTCATGCTAAATTTAAAAATAGTCTTTTATGATGGAATATATTCACAATAAATGCACAATTAAACATGATTTTCATAATTTCACAAAATACAAATACATACATTTATAGAAGACATTAAAGTTATGACTTATCTCTAAAATAGAGTTTCATGAGATCATTAAAACACTGTGTCATAAATCTATATTTACTGACAGGCACAATTCTTCATGATACATTGTTAAGAACAAAAGCATACAGAGAAAAGTACAAAGAGGAATTTTATATACTTGCTGATAGTTGATATTAATTCTACTCTGTAATATAAAAACAAATACACAGGCATATATTTTATGACAATAGAGACTTGATCCAGGACCTCATGCATGTTAGATAAATTATCTGCTACTAAACAAAATGCAAGCCCTAAAAATGTATATATTTTAATTCAAAAAGTAAAAATCTAGGCACAATAGTGCACTCCTTTTTATCACAGTGCTTTTGAGAATTAAGTAGGAAGGTTAAAAAAATGTTAAGACCAGCTTTGCTGACTAGTCTAATCTTCTCTAAAGGAATCAATTAATCAATCAATAGATCAGTCAGACAAAGGAAGGAAAAATTTGTTATTAGATATTTATAATGTTATAAACTAAAGTGTAAAAGCTATACAAGTACAAGGCTTTTCTATTTCTGAACTATATACTTTAAGCATTAATAGGCACACATTGATATTTGAAGAAATATATTGAAGTGCTACTGGTGGTTGGATCCTTTCAGTAAAAAACTTTGAGGTCTTTAAATTTCTGTTCTCTTCCCCCCCCCTTAATAACTCTTTTCTTGACTCTTCGAGAGTTTCACCCCAATTCCATTCATCTCCTGGTCCCCCGTACTCCCATCATCCCTGCCATGCCCCTCCCAAGCAGGGAACAAATCAAAGCAAGCAAACAAAAGAAAAAGCAAAAAAAAAAAGCCCAAAACAAATAAACAAACAGAAAAACAAACAAAACACATAACAAAAACAAAACAAAATCTACAACACAAAAAATCTCTTTGCTTCTTCTTCTTTCCTGCTTCTCCAGAACCTCTTCATTCTTCCTGGGGTCATGGATTCTTTTGTGTGTCATAATTTCCCTCCAATAAATTCCACTATTTGTTAATTAAAAAATAATACAACTTACATATATTTTTGCAAAAAACAATTTCTTTTTGTTGCATTAGTTTAAACCAAGTCATCACGTTACCTCTACTGTAAGATGAGCCTCCCAGGAAGAGATATCACATCATTTCAAGAATGAATATCCCGATTTTTTTTGTCAAATTTTGGTTCTACATGTTACAAAAACTCTTCAATCAAATTTAACTTTTTGTTTAATCAAAATAAAACATTGTCTTCTAAAACATCCCAGAGTTAGACAATGGAAGATGTATATTCCAAGGTGGTCTTTTACAAAATCTCCCATTCTAATTTTTCTGCCTTCTGGCCTATGTGAGCTATGACTCCCATAAAAGGCAGAGCTTCTGGTTTCACTTCTCACTCTGCACTGACCTCAGGGATTAAGCTGCAACCCACTTACCATGGAGGAAAAACTGAGAGACCTGCCACTGCACTGTGAGAAACTCAGCTGTGAAGTGGTCATTAACAACCCAGAGGAGACTGATTTTCAAAATACCTTAGCCATCTCTGGAGGCAAAATGTGGGGGAAGCAGATTCTAAAAAATAAATAAATAAACAAATAAAATAAAAACAAAAATTCTAATTGATTCTAACCCACCTCCAGTCCTGAGTTTTCCCAGACAGAGTCTGATTGTTGTGGAGCTGATACAATACAAGCCTCCTTTATCTTTGATGAACTCTTAAATTCTGGAATCTATGAGGCAAAGATTATAGTTTTAAGGAACTAAGTCTAGGATGGTATATTTTGCAGAAGTAGATAATAAGAAAGCTCCTATGTCTAGTACTACAAAGTTACTCAGTCTTTCTAAGCCATTATCATCTGTCAGTCCCATGCAATGGAATGTTGAACTCAGTTTCCAGAGCCGTGGGCTCTATGTCTGTCCTGTTACTAAGATGATAAGTGAAAAAGATATTAGCATCCAACAAATGTTGCATATTAATTAGCAATTTCAACTCCTTCCTCAAGATAAGAATGTATTTGCCCCTCAGGGCGATTGGATGAACTTGGCATTGCTATTCCATTTGAAAGATAAGAGCAAGAGGGTCAGAGATGACACAAATGGCTTGCTCAAGGTCATGTAGCTCAGAGATGGCAAAATGGAAACAGGACACAAAGAATTCTGGGGTGTGGCATTTAGTTAAAAGGGAAGGTTTGAGTCTCTGCTGTTGTCCGGGAATCAAGTTGCCAGCAATTTACATCATCCAGATTCTATTTATCCATTTGGAACAAGAAGGTCAGGTTGCTTCTTTATTCCATATGATAGTCTTTCAGAAGGCAGCTAGTGTCTACTCACAATATTTCCATCCAAGATAAACATCATTAATAATTCCTTCAACTGTTTCTCACATTCTTTGAAAATAAGACTTTTATGATTTTAATTTATTTCAGAATAATCATAGAACAAAAAAGAACATAGTAACCCAGTTAAATACTATTTTTCCTCTTATTTGTATACTAAATTATGCACTTACTATGCATATATTTCATAATATATGTGTACTGTTATGACTTAAGAATATCCTGTGAGTTTTGTAAAATCTGAGACCTTATTTCTTTGTGTTTGAACTATGTATTGGGATCCAATTACATGCCCATTACTTTTCTACTATATAATCTCTATATTATGCATGTGTATTTCTATGTGTGGACACACCTAGATCTGAATATTAATATCTTCAGAACAAATGTACATCCAAAAAAACATTAAGAAGAATTTCCTCTAAATAACAACTTTCTTCTTTTTGATCACCTATTCACCCCAAATGGAAGAAATAAACATAGATCATTTGTGAAATTAAAATAAAGATTAATGTGTTTGTGTAAATATTCATATCTAACATAATTTAATATCTGCCTCATTATTTAACCAATCTCCTGGTGCCTAAAGTTTTCAATGCTTCCTTTCTAAAGTTGCTGAAGATTGAATTAGAACTGCCTAAAAGCTATGTAAGCACTTTACCACTGAAGTAAACTTCTAGCCTTAGAAAACTTTTTCTTTAAAACATTGTTCCTTCTAAAATATTTAGATCATGTTTTTTGCCTCCTCCAACTCCTCCTAGATCCCCTTTACCTCTCACCCAACTTTATGTACTTTCTTTCTCTCTAAAGACAACAAAGAACCTCAAAACTGAAAGTCAGAACAAATAAAAATACAGTAAAACAAAAAATGCATACACACACACACACACACAATAATAGCATAAAACAACCAACCAAAAAATGGAGTTCATTTTGTGTTGGCCAACTACGCCCAAGCAAGAGGTCTGCCCTGGAAGGTGGATGATATACTCAGTTACCGTACATTGAAGAAAACTGATTAGAAAGTTTTTTTTTCTAAATAGCCATGTGAATCTTACATAAAGAAGGGTTGCTATCCAAAACAGGATGCTTAGTTCATGTCTCAGATCCATATTGTCAATATGTTCTCTGACAGGATGTGCCCACACAATCCTGTGTAAGAGTGGCCACCCCACTATATCCTCCATTGTCCCCATAGCACTGGGCATTGCACTATTATTTCAGAATCTTAGTGATTTTCATGTGCTTTCCATATTTTGAATTAATTTTATCACATTCTTGCAAGCAAAAAGTACGTTTGCTCAAGCAAATGTGAACCTTGATGTCTAACATCAGGCGTGACAGCTCATGTGTGATCTGACCTGCCCTGAGCAGAAACGGGCTACCAGGTTGCTGGCCCTGCGTTTGAAACATAATCACGCTACCAGGACTTCTGCAGTTGTGCTGACAGCTGACTTATCTTCAGTGTGCCTTCAGTTCCTTGTTCACATGAGCTGCAAACAAAACAGGTATTTTACTATCTGTAGAACTGATTTTTCTATATCAGCATAAAGAATATTTTGTATTGCCAAATTGTGTCTGTATGATTCAGCCCTTTCTTCTAGTCTTTCAAGACACTTTTCACCTAACTGCCCAATCTGTCATTTTCATAATTCTCTGACTTAATATACTATGGATTAGATAAACATGGGGAGAGAGAACTAGTAGTTGCTAAGTATCTGCCAAATGTCAAGCGGCAGAACTAGAGATTTTTTGTTGTTGTTGAAAACCCATTTGGCACATGAAAGAGGGTAACTAAGTACATATGCTTAATCTTGTATTACTTACCAGGAAAACAGTGCTTGAAGAGAGTATTTGGCTTGAACATGACTACAGAGTCAGACCAGGTATGGTAACATGTGTGTTTAATCCCAGTACTGTGGTAGCAAAGACAGGTAGGTATCTTTGAGTTCAAAGCCAGCACAGTCTATTTAGCAATTTCCAGGCCAGTAAGGGCTACAGAGCTACATGTTGATTCTATATAAAATATATATATATATATATAGANAGAGAGAGAGAGAGAGAGAGAGAGAGATCATGAGTGTGTGCACAGACAGAGGAAGATTAAGGCTATTTTCCTCTATCATTCTCTACCTCATCCCTTTGAGGCAGGATCTGCTCCAGAACTCAGAGCTTGCCTGGGCTAACTGGCCAGCAATATACCTGTCTTCATTACTCTCTCCGAGACAGCTATGGTCTCAGGCACATGGTCATACCACCTTTTGGATGCATGCTAGGGATTCAAACCTAAGTTGTTATGATTGTATAGCACTTTCATACATTGAACAATCTCTCTAGCATCTTTCCACAGTTTTTTTATAAGCTTTTCAGCCTGTCTTGATTCCTCCAAGATTATAGTCAATCCTGTGGTTCTGAAATAATATCTCAAATCATTTCAGCACCTTAAAAGTAATTTCCTTATACCTGGAGACGGTGACTTCAAAGTAAATACTTCCTTCTATGCATGTTAAAATTCCATTTCGTATAGACATCTTTCTGTTCCTTCTTCTAGCTTTCAGACATCTTTCTTGATATAAATGGCATCTGACAGTTTTAGGATGAATTAGTTCTATATTTTCATCTGGTAATAAGGTATTGGTTATTTGATGCAATGGGGCAACCATTTTCTTGTTCTTATTATTCCTTAGTCTTGTAAGTTTAGGATAAACTGTTAGTGGTTTTGACCTTTCTTCCTATCTTTTAGTTTTCTATACAAATATACTCATCATTTATGATTCCCATATCAAATCTCTTTGTAACTATCTTAAGTTATCTGTCAAGCACTTCAGTTTTTTTCATAGCTTTCTCTGCAAAAATCTATTTCATTTTGGAATATCTGGCCAAAGAAGTAGCAGAATCTCCTCCCTCTGCTTTTAAATTGTTATGTATATTTTCCTAAAATTTTGGTTATAAATTTTCATCTTTTGAAAGTGAAATGTTCTTATTTTACTAATATCCAGTGCTGGTAAGGATTTTATGAAATGATCATTTTCCTAAATTGCTGTGAGCCGTGTAAATTTGTACAGCCCTTTTGGGAAGCAATTTGGCAATATAAGAAAGAATGTTAAAAAATGTCCACTCCATCTCTTTTGATACACTTCTGGTAATTCACCTAAAGAAATTATCCTGTACATAGGAAGGGGTTCTAGGCAGATGTTTCTGTCCTGCATGGTCCCACAACTGTTCAGTCCCAAAGAAACAAACAGAAACTTGTACTAATTATAAACTTTCTGGCCTATTAGCTCAAGTTTATTATTAACTAGCTCTTACAACTTAATTTAACACATAATTCTTAACTATGTTTATCCATGTGGCTTGGTACCTTTTCTCAGTGCAGCATTTTCATCTTGCTTCCTTTGTCTGGGTGGCAACTGCAGACTGAGCCTTTCCTTGTCCCAGAATTCCTCAAGTTTGGTTGCCCTACCTATACTTTCTGCATGCCTACTGGCCAATCAGCATTTTATTAAACCATTACAAGCAACAAATCCTTTCAGGGTACAACAACATTATCCCACAACAAAGGGGCTTATGCATGCTTATACATATAATAATGCTATTTGTGAATATTAAAAAATAGATAATATCTTTTATATCCTACTTGAAGGAAATAGTGAATGATGTTATAATATAATATAGGCTTTGTGGTGATAAATACTATAGGAGACAGACATGCTCCTACAGCAATTTTTAAAAAGGGAGACAGAAAATGGAAATTCGATATTAACAAATTATTAGCAATAAACATGGGGATTATGCAAGTTAGGCATAAATAAGATATTGACACCACTACCATCTTACATGTAACAATGGTAAATTTCGATCAAAAAATAAAATATTACTTGCAGGATCTGAAAAGAAAATAGGAGCATGCATATTCTGGAAAGATGTTGAAAGTTTAAGGAAGCAGTTAGCAGGTGATGAGTTTCCCCTTTCAAAGTTTGTCCCTTGAACGGTAAGCCACACTTATTAACTACTGGTACAACAAGTTTCCTCTTGACAAATTGAGGGTCTAGTAGATGCATTTAAGATAAGCTAATGAAAGAAAGACAGAGACCAAGAAAAGAGTCCACAGATTGTATAATTTTTGCCCACATCTCTGGCTGACCTCTAGGCCACACAGGTATGAATCAGGTCCTAAAAAGCTCATTTATCCGATTCCATTGGTCGACTTCTCTGTTTTTATGCCAATACCAAGCTGTTTCCATTACTATAGCTCCGTAATAGAGTTTGAAGTCAGGGATGGTAATACCTCTAGAAGTACCTTTATTGTATAAGATTGTTTTGGCTATCCTGTTTTTTTTTTCCATATAAAGT
>LOEQ01001759.1:39780-65798 GCA_001685075.1 Bramus lutescens
GGAGGGGAGAGGCAGGGAGGGGAGCAGAGAAAAATGTAGAACTCAATAAAAATTAATAAAGAAATATAAATCAAAAAAGAAGCATCATTCACATGAAGGGGGTGTGGCGGGAGCATGAACATCACAGTGTCACTGCTGAAATGAAGCCCAGAGATTCTTGATTTATCCATTTTTACTGTGACAAAGAGAGTCCAGAATTTGAAAGGAAGGAGTAAAGCTGCATTTCCTTACAGATGAAATGACTATTTATACAGTAGGTATAAATAATCTATAAAATAACTGTTTGAACAAGTGAGTTTTAGTAGGACTGAAAATTAGGAAGTAAACATACAAGAAGTCAATTGTAGTTGTAAGTGGCTATGGTCACTACCCAAGGCCTGAGCAAAATCAAGCCAGTTAAAGTAGAAGTGGAAAACGATGTTTCAAAACATTTCCACTAGCACTAACTAGTCAAGTATCGTCTAAATAGTTTAAAAAATGTTTGACTGAAGGCATGCTTGACTTCACAAAAACTACATAGTGTTAGCAAAAACAATTTTAAATAAGCCTAAGTGAACAAAAATACTATGCAGGTGGATTGAATACCTAGTATTTTAATGTCCTGCCCCAAATTTATGTACATATTAATGCATTCCTAGCTGTCATCTTAGCATCCATTTTAAAGCAGAAATCATTGAGGTGATTCCGAAATTTATAAAGGAGCACAAATAACCTGCCATGCCAAAACAGTTCTAAAGTAGAGCAAAATTGAGGGGTTTGCACTCTGAGATTTCAAGGTTTACCACAAGGTCACAAGAACCAAGGCAGCATGGTATCACTGAAGAATAAGCAATACATCAAAATTAAGAAAATACCCAAAGAAACAAACAAACAAACAAAAAACAGACAGAAAACTGAAATATGCATAGCCGACTCTTGACAATGTTGCTGAAAGAAGATCTTTTTGACACGTGCTGCAAGAATACCTGGAAGTAGCAACTGAAAGCGATAAAGATCGTCCCTGCTTTTGAAACAACCACAGTTAGCATCTAGACACAGATCATAAACCCAAATGGAAGAGTTAAACCCTTTAACTTTCTGGATGGAAATGAAAGATAAAACTTTTTCTGACCTTAGGATAGGCAATCGTTTTTAAAAAGCAATTAACTGACCATAAGAGAAAAAACATAAAAATTAAATATTTAACTATCTTTTGTTTTTGAGACTATAATATTATTACATCGTTTCCACTCCGCTTTCCTACCCAAAAACCCTTCAATTATACCTCTCTATGATATCTTTCAAATTCATGGCCTCTTTTTCAAATATGTTAGCATTCTTGCTCAATAAAATATAAAACTGAACAAAAACAACTATAAGCCCCCAAATAGAAGACAATTTTTAAATGCATATATCAGTAAAGGATTTGCATCTATACTTTATACTTTTCCATGAATTATTCTACCACATGACACAAGAACCAAACAGAAAGCTAGCAAAAGCTCTGAGGTATTGTCTCAAAAATATGAATGCAAGTAAGCAAATAGACAGATCATTAGCCACTGTAGTCTTCAGGAAAATGGAAATTAAATTTTGCCATGATATTATTATAAAATGGTTAGAAAGTTTACAATTCAACAAACATTAACATCACTGACTTTGGTGAGGATTTAAAGTAAAAGCATATTGTACTGATGATAAGAATTTGCATTATATATCTAGCTTTTTAAAAATTGCTCAAAATTTCTAACTTCTATAAAAATCAGATGACCCAGAAAAACCATTTCCAGTTATTTATTCAAGAGAAACTAAAGCATACACCCACATAAACTCTGTATATATTCATAGTAGCTCTACTCAGAGTAGCAAAGCCTTGGAATGAATTCAAGGGCTCATCAATGGGTACATAGATGAAGTAGAAATATAGTTCTAGATAACAAAGCCAGTTAGCATTGAAAACAAACTAGAGCCATATACAATAGTAGAGATGAAAGTCAAAATCACTGTGCTGAAGCTAAGATGTCAGATGCAAAGGAGAATACACAATTTTTCTGCAATTATCTGATAACTAGAAAGGATACATTTACCATGGTAACAGAAGGCAGATGCGTGGTTAACTGCTGTGGGGAAATGAAGTTCACAAAGGTCAAGGTGTTCTCTAGGGAGGGATATGAAATGGTTTTAATGGGTACATTTTCCAAAGCTCACAGAAGTGCAAACGTAAATTAGTGTAATTTATATAACTTACACTTAGTAAATTTGATCTAGAATTCAATATAGAAAAATACTAGTGAATCGAGAAAAAAATCAGATTAAAATTTAAATATAGGTGTTGTTAGAATAGCAGGATGATAGGATGATGGAATTTGTTTTAAATATTTCTGTCTGTTCTTTGGGGAACTTTACAAATATTTCTTTTTAGTGGTGCTGGGGATAAACTAGGCCCTTGAATCTACAAGAGAAGCACTCTATCACTAAGCCACAGCAGTCCCACGAAGTTGTTGCAGTGAACTGAAACATTATGCATTGTCTCTTCCAGTTATCAGACTGAGAAGGACATTGAGTCATTGGATACACAGATGATCAGTGTTTAATCTAAGACAACTTGTTCCCAAATCACCTTCTTCTTGGTGTTCTCATTTAAGGGCAGAGAGGTAATCCCAGAAGGACAAAAGTTCTCACTTCTCTTCCGCATTTCAGGCATGAAATTGAAGGAGAGAAACAATCCAATGGAGTATCAGATAGTGTGATTTCAGCAAAACAAGCCCTTTTATTCCAGCAACTGAAAATTTTTTGCTATATATCACATTAGCTGGAATTTATTTGTGTACTGAAAATTTATCATATATATCCAACATAGGCTAGGGAAAATACTAGATTTAGGATGAAAAATGCACATGAATCTTGCTTCTTGAATTATGTTGTGGTTTCAAACAGCCTTTGAATAATTTTGCATATGTCCTCTTACCTTGGGGTGGTCTCTGGTGCGTGCATCTTTGTGGACTTCTTACTGCTTTGAATGAAAATGAATGGTTAAAATACAGCTCTGGGCTTTCTAAGGCAGGGTCAGCAGGGGCCATGCAGCTTCATCTAGCTCTCCTGAGGAGGGCTGCTCTGGCAGAAGCCAGACTTGATCCGTAGAATCTGACTCCTCAGAGCTCAAAAGACCCATGGAGGCCAAAAGGTTACAGAAGCAGAAGAGATCAACAATTTCCATGGGCAGAATACAGTTAGCTTCCTACAGCCTCAGAGATACCTACAGCTCTACTTGGTGTTGGACTTGACCACATTAGGGCCCCAAGTAAGCACTGCTAGTTTATTCCTTCTCAAATTCCGAATACAAAGAACTGCGAGCAAATTTAAATATATTAATAGTAATAATAATAACAGGGATGACTCTTAACCACAAAGCTTTGTGGCAATTTGTTATGTAGTAATAATCATCAGTAACAGTTCTTTAGCTGGGTGGCTTGACCTCTAAACATTGAGTACCAAATCTCTAAAACAATGACCACACTTCCAGGCTACTGTAAAACTTAAACTAGAGAATGCGTTCAAAGGATGCTGCAAACGTTGAATGATTAAGGAAATACTTGGAGTTTTATTTTACTCCTAATTTTTGCATAATTAAGCTATTATTTGAGTTTATTTATATGATAAACCTGTGAAAATAGGATAAAAATATATGGTAATTTATAATTCCTTTCATTATTTGGGTTTCACTAGTTTAAGGAAATTCTTATACTGGCAGGGAATCATGAGTTTGGTTCTAAATTCTTTACAAAGACCATCTTTCAAAGAAAGTCAGTCCATACAGGGATGTGCCTGCCTTGATGTAATGCTGTTCCAGAGTTAGCAGAATTGCATGGATTGGTGCAACCAGGATTATCTCAGAGAATGTGTGGTAAGGGTTGTGGGGTTCTCGTGAAACGAGCATTTTTCCACCTGCCATCTAATTAGGTCCATTACTAATTGCAGTGACATGAGCAGAGTGACTTCACTCACAGGAGGAGATGGCAGAGTAACCCAAAAAGGTCTCCACACCTGGCGCGGTCCTCAGCCCTCCATAAGGTATGTCAACACTGTGCAGAGCAGGAGCTGATGCTGTTGACTGGGGAGTTTTCAGAACAGTCAAGGCCTCACGGAGGTGAGGGTGGAGAATCTATTGGACGTGGAAAACCTGTTTCCCCCAAACTGGAAAAGGTCCATTTCCTCTGGGCCAGACATTTAAAGCCTTCTGCAAAAATTCTAAATTTAACTAGCCGAGATCCAAATGGAATGGACTAATAATTCAATTCACTATCTGCACTTTTCTTTGTCTTTCTTAAACAAGTTTATAGAGTTTTAAGCAGCTCTGGGAGAAGAGGGTAGGGAACCTTTTTTTTTTTTCCAACAACATAAATCTAATTATCCAGAGTTGTTTCAATGAAATGACTTTAGTAAAGAGAAGTAGGGGGTTGTTTGACACCCCAATGTATCAAGCATGTGTTTTCCCCTCCTGTAGTTTTTGGTATGGCACCTGGCAGGAAGTAACCGTGAGAGAATAGTGGCCAAAAAGAAATAGGGCAAAAAGAGGTCACAATGTTAAACCTCATGAAGCTGCCGACACTCCGAAAATATGGTATCATATTAACACTTTTTGCCGAGTTATTTGCCTGTTGATGCCAATGTGAAGTATTTCACGTGCTAAGACTGCTTTTTTATCTTACCTGAGCTGCCAACCTGCCACAATGCCCTTTTCCATTTCTGTCCCACTAGAGAGCAGCATCTTGTCAGAGCAGATGATACACTCCATTTTTTTCTGACCTAGTAAGGAATTCTGGGATAAATTTTGTATGTTCGGGTGTAAGTCCTCCCCATGCTGCTATGACCACCAGTATGGTATCTGGGAATCATAGAGAAGGAGGAAGGTGGAACCTATGTTTAAAACCACTTTTATAGGGTCTGGAGAGATGATTCAGTGGTTAAGAGAACCAGCTGCTGTTCCAGAGGATGTAGGTTGATTTCCTAGGTGACAACTCACAACTGTATACAATTTCAGTCTCAGGGGACCTCTACAGGTACCAAGCACACATGTACATATACAGACAATCATGCAGGGAAAACGTCAATACACACTTTTAAAACTCATTGTAATGTAAATAGAACATAGAACTTCTGTTTTTATTCCTCACTCACAAGGGCAAAGTGCAAGCTAATGCTATTATGGTTAAAAGGGATTCAAAGTCAGTGGCAGAAAATTATCACTAGCTACGTTTCAGGATCCCAGTGTCTGCACTGTGATTTTTTCTATTCATGTTACCATATGGCTTTCGGCATGCCATGTAACATTTTTTAATTTACCTGTTTTCTTTTCCTACAAAAGAAAAGGAATTTTCTATTTACCAGACAGATTATAAACCATTAGTAAGTTTAGCTGAGAGACCATAACTGGGTAGTTAGCATTCTTGGAAGTGGCTTCTAATCAGGTTCTTTGTCTGGTCGCTTCCATCCTAGAAAGGACAACACCAGTTATACCTTTAACATGGAAGAGAACATGGTAAACATGACACTCATGTTGAATGTTCTTCTCTCTTCCTAGAGAAGAGCCAACCATTACCGAAGCCCAATTGTTTCTACTTAAACCCACAGACTTAGTCATGCATTGCCATTTCCACAACTGCAGTCTCAGGATAGACTTCCCTGTTCTCTACTTAACTATGCTTAATATTCTCTGCCATTCTCTCAGCTTCTGTGTCTCCAGTGTCACTTTCATACAAATTGTTATAAATGAAAATCAAACCACTTATAATCCCTGTTTATGAGTCTCTAATGGCTGATCATTAATCTAGTATGGTGCTCCAAAACCTACAACTGTTTCAAGTCAAGGATCCACATTCTGATTCTCTAGCCTTATTTTGATCTGCACAGTGCTCCATTCCACCAAACTTGGGCCTTCAAGTGCATTCACTTTTGTTTAGCATCAGTGTCATAACATTATTGTCTCTCCCTGATTAAAATGCCTTAGATTAACTTCATCCAGGTGTCTGTACTAAAGATGCCTTTATATAGAAGCCTTCCCTGAACCACCCTCTCAGAAATCCACTGTTCTGATACCTTATTTTCTCCTCCCTCTATATTATTTTCTCTGTAGCATTCATTACTTTCTGAAATGACATTGCAGCTCCATTCATTGCCCCTATCTTACATTAGGGTGTAGCTTAGGGGTATCAGCATCTCTTTGCACTATTACCCTAATCTTAGCTGCTCCTGTGACATGCGCAAACACACACACACATACACAAACACACACATACACACACAATGTGCTCAATAAGTACTGTTCAATGCATGAATATATATTGTTCAAAACAGAAATATAAAACCTCTAAGGTGAGCAGGTGAAGAAAAATTATACATCCATTCTCCTTCACAGATATCTACATGGAGTTTGATAAATCTGCACAGACATACACTTTTCAGGAACTCAACTACTTGTTTAAGTGGGAAAATTCACTAGGGAAATGAAAGTAATGAAATTGATTTTATTAGACAAGGTATGTTATTTCCCATTTCTCAGTTCCCAGGAATTGATTTCTGTTTTAAGGAATGTAAGTACCAAGGACTCTGATGATCAGGTTAGCAAGGCCCCTAAGGACAGTAAAAGAAGTCAAAAGAGTGTTTACTAGAGATCCCTGCACCTTTATAGCACACCTCTTAATGCAATACCACAACAACTTGCTGCAGACTTACTCCCTCCATAGTTCAAAGAAGAGCCGATCCTTATGAGTACTAGAAAGAACCCATGCTTGAGTACACAATTTGAGCTCAGCCTGTCTTTAATGCCTAGTTTAGACAGATTGACTCTCTGACCTATTTCAAAGTAAAATGCTTAAAATATATCAACATAAAAAGCAGAGTTACTAATCTACACATTATCCAATAAAAATTAGGGAAACAATAAAAATCAGGAGTTCTGCAATAGCAGAGCACATTACCCTATTCTTTATAGGAAGATTTTGAGTTCTGATTTTAGAAGTTTTCCTGTGAGTAGGCTTGAGAGAGAGAGAGAGAGAGGGTGGAAGAGAGAGAGCAAGCAGTGAAGGATAACAGCACTAGAACATGAAAAACGATTCTGTTATACTGAATAGCTATTATTTTATATAAAAGAAAATGATATATATTTTCAGAGCTATAAAGGAAAAGGAATTGTGTATATTTATATACTATGTAATTATGAAATGCTGAAAAGGTACAAAATATTTTGGCTCTTGTTCAGCATGGGAGAGATACAAAGCTATTAGCATGCCTCTTGAGGATAACTGAAAACTCTGCCTTCCCGCACACGTTCCAGGTCTTCCTGCCAAATGAGCAAGTGTGTCACGTTGGCAAGTACTAGTGAAATAGTAATCACGTGCACAGTTTCTGGGCCTGAAATAATTCTCAGACCTATGTAGGAGGAGGGCCGCTTGTTGATCCCAGCTGCCCAGCCATAAAATAATCAACAGAGAAACTGTATTAATTAAATCACTGCTTGGCCCATTAGCTCTAACTTCTTATTGACTAACTCTTACATCTTAATTTAACCCATCTCCATTAATCAGTGCATCACCATGAGGTCGTGGACTTACAGCAAAGTTTCAGCTTGTCTATCTCTGGCGCCTCCATGGTGTCTCCCCTACTCCATCCTTTTTTCTCCCAGCATTCAGTCCAGTCCTCCAAGCCTACCTAAGTTCTGCCCTATCAGCAGGCCAAGGCAGTTTCTTTATTCATTAATGTTAATCACAGCACACAGAAGGGACTCCCACATCAGGCCTAAACAAATGACTTAGAGACAGCCTGGGAATCCATGAAGAAGTGATCAAGAACACACACACACACACACACACAACCAGACACACACAGATGCATACACACACGCACAGACACAGAGAGACAGTGAGTAGTTAAAGCTAGTACCCAGACTCAGACACACACACACACACACACACACACACACACACGCACACACACACACACACANCACACACACACACACACACACACACACACACACACAGACAAAGAGAAAGACAGACAAAGACAGACTTGCATACACACACAGAAACACATGTATATTAGGAGAACTTTCTTATAAGGATTTATGATCACATATCAGGTTAACCACACACAGGTAAGAACATAGGAACTTTTAAAAATAATTCATTATATGTTGATATTGAGACCCATAGAACCAAGAGAATACCAACCAAAAGCATGGAGTTCTGATTTGATCACAGGGGTGGCCATTTTTTTAGTTCCCAAAATACACACTTAGAAAAATGACAGGTTTAACAGATTGCAGAATACCCTTTTTGTTGTTTCCCTGAATTCTGTCATAAAACCATCAAGTGGGGAGACCAAGTTGAGACATTCTCACTAGCAAACAAAGAAGTGACCAAGAATGGTATTTCATCCTGAACGTAAAGGAAGTGATAGGTGACCATCTGAAAGTTTTTAAAAGTAGGAATAGAAGGCTCCAACATTGTACTATTTAATTCATCAGCCTTTTTTTTTAATGAAAATAGGTTTTTCCTCATTTACAAGGGATGCAATATGTTAAAGGCTACTAAAATGCAAAATTATGACTGATGTGAACATGGCTCTACACAGGATTTACCTCACGCTTTCCGAAGCATTTATCTTAACAAACTCTAACATATTTTCAAATTTTCACAATAATGTGGCATATACTCCAACAATTCCACCTTCTAAATGCGTTGCCCATGCTATAGGCATGTAACAGAGTGTTGGCATATACTATTTGCATACAATGACCTGTGAAACACAATTTAAAACTTCTTCTAGGAAGAATAATGGAAGTAGTTTGAATTTACATGTGGTAGGCACTATTATATGTCTTTAGTCTTGTCCTACGGCTATGCTATCTAGTTGTGCACACCCTGTTACAGTAGTATGGGGGGACATGTGCCATGTGTGGTGATCTCAAGGCGCAACACTGAAATATGTATATACACCAGATGACCACAAAAGAGAAACTATGGGTTTGGTAAACATGTTAGAAGGCCAGAGATAACTCTTATGAATAATTGGGGGTTCACTTCATCAGTAAAGTGTGAAGAATTCAGTAAGCCCTGGCATGCCACAGATCCAAAATCAAGAAGCAATTGCTGCCTCTTCCTTGTACTTTAGAAGGAAGCATGATGTCTGGTACATCTTTTCTGAATTTGAATGTAGCAAAGTACACATTTCAGAATAGTTCTCTGGTACCTCTTCCATATAACATGAAATTCTGCCAGCTCTGAGTTGATCTTGGGGAAGGTAAGAGCTCTACATTAGTGATATAAATAACTCCCACAAATACCATTTGACCCAGTGAAGCCTGTAGTACATTATTGGTGTTCATAGATATTGTGTCTAGTTCATGATAATTGTTCATTAGGAGGCACACAATGAAAACCCTCCTCCAGGCTTTTGGAGAGTGATGAATTTCATTTAGGGTGGTAAGAAGGGGAAAGTTCCCGAGACACTGTTAATTTTCAACTAACTATAGTCATAATATAACACATTGCAGATAACTCAATGAAACTCAGTGATTTCAGCTTATGATCAGATCATGAGTCTCCTTATAAAATGGAAATAGCATATTCAGGATTTGGTGCAAACAAGGAGATAGCGCACAAGTAAACTGTGTAGATTGGCCCAGAGCTGATATCATTGGTCATGCTGTACTGTTGTCTTTTACTCAATGTGTTCCTATGACCATCAGGTATGAGAGCTGGAAAAGATCAGATATATCATGTGTTAGAGCACTGATGGTGGATACAAAGATACAAAGTAGAAATGGGCACTGCTGTATCAGGGACAGAACTTTGAAAGGTTGGTGAGTAGGATATATATAGATAAATGATGTGATTGGCTTGTCATGTTCTTGACAGAAAGATAGGAAGAATGTTGCCTTAATTTCCTCTTAATCAAGGCCTTTAAGTAGGGCATGGGGTGATATAATCAAAAGACACTGTTTGAAATTCTCAAAGAACGAATGAAAATATGAGAAAATAAAAGAACTCAATAAAGTAGTCCCGGTTGTGTTTTAGTTGGGTGGTAGCTTTACAGAGGGGGAAGCAGAGAATTCTCTGGAAATTGCCCCTATATTTTTTTTTTATCATACATATGTCACAACTCAGTAAACAACCTAAATAATGTTTAAGTTCCCTGGAGCCTACCTTTTCATAAAGCTTATAAACCTGAACCTCTCTCATGCTGACTTTGATCATCCATGTGAGAAAATAACATACACAACAAAAACCACAGACCAGACAATTAACAGAAGGATCCAAAAGAAAAAGAAACTGTTGACCTGTAGGACCTCTGAAGTTCTGAAATTCAAAAAAAAAAAAAGAAAAAGAAAAAAGAAAACCAAAGACGGGGCTATTTATGGACTACAATATTTCTTCCCTCCTCATGATCAAAAACACATGAAAAGCTAGTAATGCTCAGAGAGCCAGATAGCCTTCACCATGGAGTAGCAGTCTGAGGATCACTTTTCTGCCAGGTTCTCAGGAGAGGCTAATACGGTGGCCATAGCAACAAGAACTCAGTGATGGTACCAGGCATTACCACCCTCTGCTCCAGCATGAACTTTCCTGAGAGAGGCTGTATGTGTTGCATTCTTCCTTTACAATTCAACTAACTAGGGTTTCAATATGAGGTTTCTCACTGTCTTAGCTTCTTTCCCTGGTGCTAAGGTAAAATACTCTGTTTAAAGCAACCTAAAAAAGAAAGGTTTTATCCTATACTACATTTCAAGGTACAGTCTGTAATGGTGGGGAAGACAAGGCATTAGGATCTTGAAGCAGCTCATTCATTCCTTCCACAGTTCGACTACAACTCAGCTAATGTTCCTAACTGTCCATCTTATTTTGTTCATTTTAAACTGTTCAGGATCCTCTGCTAAGAAAGTATTCCCCCATAGTCAAGATGGACACATCCACATTAATTACAACCAACAAAATAATCCCCCACAGGTATGTGAGTCTTGATTTTGTTTTACTGAAAATAAACACTAATCATTACAGCCACTGACTAGTCATCTGGCTTTTGAGAGCCTTATTGTTTTACTTGCAAAATGGATATACTAAGGTAATAACATGGTATTAACTACTTTTCTGTTGCTATGACAAAATACCATGACCAATGCATCTTATAAACGAAAACATTTAATCTGGGACTCATGGTATCAGAGGGCTAGACTTCCTGACTGTCATGGTGGAAAACAGTGCAGCAGTCATGGAGGCATGATGCTCAAGCAGTAGCTAAGAACTTAACATCTTGATCCAAAAGCACGAGGTGGAGAGAGCTAAGTCGGAACGGTTCGGCCTTTTGAAAACTCAAAGCCCATCCGCAGTAATGCACCTCCCCCAACAAGGACACAACACCAATTTCTCTCAAATGATTCCACCAAATAAAGATCAAGTATTCAGATATATGTATTTATGGGAAATATTTTCATTCAAACCACAACAAATATCTATCTCACATGAATAGTATGAGAGTTTAATCAAATAAGATATTGATTAAAGCAGCATTGAGCATGACATAGAGCAAACCTTTGCTATTTTATGTGTATAATTTGTACATGTAAGTACTGTATTTCTACTGGTTTTAACCCTTATTCTTCAATTAAAAATTCATTTTCTGGGATTCAGTAATGCAAAATCTGAACAGCAACATACAGAGAGTCTGTAGTTCGAAACTCTAAGCCAAATCTGCTCCAAACTGATTTCCCAGCCTTTACTCCCAAATTTACTCCCTGAAATGTGTACTCTAAGCTCACTAATGATAGGTTTCATATCTTCCTTATCCACAATGCAAACAGAAGGAGCCATATTGCCCCATGTCCCCGCACTGGGTAGTACAACAATACATATCCAACCAACATTTGTGGAACTAGACTAAATTTGTAGTAATTGAAGAAACAGAGTTCTGGGTCCACTTAGGCCTATGATTAATATATGATCTTGGACCAGACATTCCTCTTCTCCTGATCAATTCAGTATTTACACAAAAGGCGGTTTCTCAGGACTTTCCCAGCTTTAGGCCATAGCTATGACAGAAAGGACAGGGATCAGCACAGAATCTGTATGATCTGCCACTAACCCCATGGTTAAAAAGCAGCTGTTTTACTTTTACATATTGGTTTTTTCATCTGTATTATAGGATCATTTATGCCCACCCTCTTCCCATTCTATAGCCCTAGTTTAATTGACGTTTCATTTTAGGTTTCTTTGGCTTCAAGGTCAAGTCTGTTCAGGACTGTCTTGAATCATAGGAGGACAGACATGTTTTCTTCCATCCATAAGAGGCCACATTTTCCTAGAGGCCTCTGGAATCGTGCTAGATGAAATCTTCCATAACAACTCACAGCAATAATGATCATTAATATTGCATGCAGTCATTAAAGTAAGTAGCATCACATGATATTCATCTCAGATTTTTTTAAGCTAAGATTATACTGATGCTTTAGCAAGACAAATGAAAACCAAAAGGGACTGCTACTTAAGGCCTCACATAATCTTCCCTGCATGTAAGGTAGTGAACATACTATGGGCTTGTCTTGATCTTCAACTCCAGGGATTCTTTGATTTCCAGCTACGCAACTGTGGGCAACAACTCAAGCACTAGACTCTCCAGTTTCTCTGCTCGCCTCAAAGTGTTACTGCGAGGATCACTACAAACAACGGCTGTGGAAATTTGTTGTCCAGCTGTTAAGCCCTCTACAAACACAAGGCCCTGCTATTACTGTAACAAAAAGCAAATGAGACATTAATATTTTACAAGCGTGGATTGGGCTGATATTTTTTAAGTATTCACATCTACTAGGGTTTATAAATACACTGTCATTCTTCTTATGAATTGCTTAATCATCTCTGTTCTAGACCAATATTCTCCATCATTCCTCCTAAATATCTCACTCTAAAGGGATAATTTATTATCAAACTCTGAAAAGTACTTAGGGAGAAGGATAGAAAAATGTACATGTGCATATTATATATAAAAGACAAATGCAACATGAAAGCAGTGTGCTTCATTTACAGGCCCTGATACTGAACAAAATGGACATTTTATTTACAGATTTCCTGGAGCTGCTCATGTTAACATATCTGTGATATGAAATCAGATTTAAGAACCTCAACCCTATGTGTAGCCCCAATTAGTTCATATTTGGCATTAACATGAAGAGGGAACAAATTAATCATGGTTGGATGCATTTTTTTCTTTTTTTCCCACATCTTAAAATAAAGTTTTACAAAGCCTTTTGGACTCTCTGTTGGCTATAAAGGAAATCCTTTGCCATTAACTGCTCCTGCAGAGAAAGCCTGCTAGCTTCAAGATTATGATGTGGATAAGCGTTAATTAAATCTAACTGTGAGAGAATAATTACATACACATATCTATCAGGGCAGTTGTCACTATCCAGTAACAAAGTTGGATACAAACTCCATCAGCAGAACTGTCAGGCGGCTGTTAAAAGGATATAAATGTGTCCCAAAAGGATCATTTCATTTAGGGGGGTAAAAATTAGATTGCAAAGGATTAATGAGGCAAGTGGTTTGTGTTTTCAATTGGATGTAAAATGCAAACCAAAGAACTTGTAATATCATCATTTAACCTTAATGTTTGGCTGCATTTGGATTTTAACACGTTGTGGGGACAATTAGGCCCCACAGATCAGACCAACATTTTCCATCATGGAATGAGATTAAAAGCTACTTTTTTTCCCCAAGTTATATTGCACAAAAGTTTATGGCAAAATCCTAAAATCTAATTTACACAGATTGTATATTTTTAATAATAATTAGGTAATAAAATGAATAAAAATCCCAACAGAGTAATTGGGTTTTAGAAAAGGGTCTTTTTTTTTTTGGTTGCTGCATTCATATTTTCTGAATTTCACTCCAAGCTATGAGGCCTGTGTATGTGCAGACACACCACAGAGATGATGAAAACACAGATCTTGGATGGGGCATTGAAAGTAGACAGGGGAAAGTATAGGAGGAAGGGCAGCAGCATGGGACATAGATGAACAGCGTTCATCTCCAGGTCCTGCTCATGACTCATTGTGTGAGCTTGGGAAGCCTGCTTCAAGTCTCTGATCAGCTATAATAACATATGAAAACACCCATAACGTAATGTAAACAAAATTAGTGACCCATACCTGTTTTTCTCCTCAGCTCCATGCTCTCAAGGAATAAACAAAGAAATAAAACCACCCCCACAGTGCTGGTCTCAAAATGGCATCTTCCAACAATTTTATCTTTGCTGGAGAAATGTGAGAGAGAGATGGCTTTCCACCACAGGGAAGGAGCAAGAAGGCAGCCCAGCTGGTTTCTTTGCAGATTTGATTGACAAGTGCAATAGTCAATGTCAAGGTCCTATAGCCTCTGATATTCTAATAACAAAATATAATCACGGTACTTGAATGCTGGAGCTAATGACTTCTTCCCTGTTCCTTACTCCACATCCTGACCCTCACAGGAGTGGAAATCCATAGGTCTGATGGTGGTTGTTGCATCAGACATCAGCTTGGAGAAGATGAGTTATGAGCTTAAAACTGGAATCAGCTACAGCAGTTGCAGAGGCTCCTGTTATGGCAGATGCAATTGCTCAGATCACAGCTCATACGGTTGTGCTAAGAACAGAGCATTGGGCATCACACAAATGAGCTCAGAGTCTGTGATGACCATCACCACTCTGAGATATTGCAATCTCTATTAAATGACAAAGCCTCTATTTTCAGGATCATAAGGAATTATTTTATTTCATTTCTTCCTTCCTTCTTAGTGGATACATAAAACAAAATTATATATATACTGATGGGGCACTATGTAATGTTTTTGTAATTACATATTGTGTTATTCAGTCTGTCTTATTATATTTATATACATAAAATTTATATACAATTATCAATATCCTTAAAAACTTTTGGAATTTTTAAAATCCATTTTCTGGATTTTTGAAATGTGCATTATATGATTTACAACTTACAAAGACTGACGTGTGGAAGAGATTATGTGTTGCAAGTATTCAGGTTTTGGCAAGTATTCACAACTAGATCATGCACAGGAAATCTGGGTGTGTTAGCTACTTATCCAGTCATTGTGATAAAACACCCCGACAAAAGAAACCTAAGGAAAAAGTTATTTTTATTTTTTTTTTGTAGTATAACTCTAGTACAGTCCATCATGATGGAGCAGGCAAGGTGACAGGAACTAAACCCAGCTAGCACAACTGAACCTAAGAGCAGTGAACACAAGTGATCAGTGTACTTTCCCCCTTTCATTGAATCCATGAACCAAGTCCAGAGAATAAACTCCCCCACAGTGAGCAGGTATTTCCCACCTTAACTAACCAAATAAACATAAACTCCCAGTCATGCTCAGATGCCAAACTCCCAGATGACCCTAGATTTCCTGAAATTGACAAGAGAAACCATCATAATGGGGAAGGGTTCTTCTATATACAAGATAGAAAGGTATCTTCAGAAAATAATGGCTCCCATGGCTTGTAGAATAAACATGGATTGAAATGACACATAACCACTTTGTACTCATAGTAATTTTTCCCATGAAGACTTGTTAACTTCAATATCCTTACAAAACCAAACACATAACTCAAAAATAAAATGAATCCAGCAAATACAGATGACTTTCCCTCAACTCGACCTCTGAATTGGAATGAATTTCTTAAAATTTTTTTAAAAAGATTTAGTCATAAAAGTCATCATTCAAAAGAAAATAGAATTAAAGGAAATTGAAACAAAGCCAGTAAATGGAGATCATATAATAGATATCAAAGTCATGAGGAAATTTAACTTTAATTTAAAAAAATTATTGACTTATTTTTCAGAGAAAAATTTTATTTAAGTTTGTTTGATCATCTTTTCACTAATATTTGTTGTTATTATTATTATGTTATGCATATTATTTAATGGAATGATTGCTGCATAATACTCTCTAACTTTGACTGTATGTTAACTTTTTAAATATTCCTCTCATTTTACACACTTGAAACTGCTATTCCTTTCACAGTGGAAACAGTTGCTGCTGTAATAAATTCACAATTCACTTTATTCCTAAAAGACCGTTCTTTTGTTTCTAGTCATTGAAAGGTACATTCTTTCACTCACGTGCATTTCTCTGAATGTCTTCTTTGATTAATAATATATGATATGACCCTGCTAGCCTCTTCTTTGCTGGCTAGTTTTATGTCAACTTCACATAACTAGAGTCATCCAAGAGAAATAAACCTCAATTGACAAACTTCCTCCAAATGATTGAGCACCTTTCAATCTCTCCTGCCCCTCACTTCCCCCAGCCCCACTCCCCATCCACTCCTCAGAAAAGGTAAGGCTCCAATGGGGAGTCAACAAAATCTGGTGCATCACTTCGAGGCAGGACCAAGGCCCTCCCCATATATCTAGGCTGAGCAAGATATTGGTCCAAAGAGAATGTGCTCCAAGATGCCAGTTCAAGCACTAGGGATAAATCCTGGCCCCACTGCCAGAGGCTCCACAGACTACCTAAGCCTCACACTGGACCTCACATTAAGTGGGCCTAGTTGGGTCCTATGCAGGTTCCCCACCATCAGTCCAGAGTCAGTGTGCTCTCACTAGCTCCAGTCAGCTGTTTCTGTAGGTAGCACTATCATGGTCTTGACCCTTTGGTCATATTATCACTCCTTCCCATCTTGAACAGATTCTGGAAGCTCAGCCCAGTGCTTCACTGTGGATCTCCACATCAGACAGAGAACTGATCTCCAAAATATATAAAGAACTCAAGAAACTAGATATCAAATGACCAAATAATCCCATAAAATGAGGGTACAGATCTATACCGAGAATTCTCAACAGAAGAATTGCAAATAATCAAAAGATACTTAAGGAACTGCTCCGTATTCTTAGCCACCAGGTAAATGCAAATCAAAATGACTCAGGTACCATCTTACATCTGTCAGAATAGCTATGATCAAAAACACCAATGATAGCTTATGCTGGAGAGGATGTAGAGTAAGGGGAACACTCTCCATTGCTGGTGGGAGTGCAAACTTGTACAGCCACTTTGGAAATCAGTGTGGNTCCAAAGAGAATGTGCTCCAAGATGCCAGTTCAAGCACTAGGGATAAATCCTGGCCCCACTGCCAGAGGCTCCACAGACTACCTAAGCCTCACACTGGACCTCACATTAAGTGGGCCTAGTTGGGTCCTATGCAGGTTCCCCACCATCAGTCCAGAGTCAGTGTGCTCTCACTAGCTCCAGTCAGCTGTTTCTGTAGGTAGCACTATCATGGTCTTGACCCTTTGGTCATATTATCACTCCTTCCCATCTTGAACAGATTCTGGAAGCTCAGCCCAGTGCTTCACTGTGGATCTCCACATCAGACAGAGAACTGATCTCCAAAATATATAAAGAACTCAAGAAACTAGATATCAAATGACCAAATAATCCCATAAAATGAGGGTACAGATCTATACCGAGAATTCTCAACAGAAGAATTGCAAATAATCAAAAGATACTTAAGGAACTGCTCCGTATTCTTAGCCACCAGGTAAATGCAAATCAAAATGACTCAGGTACCATCTTACATCTGTCAGAATAGCTATGATCAAAAACACCAATGATAGCTTATGCTGGAGAGGATGTAGAGTAAGGGGAACACTCTCCATTGCTGGTGGGAGTGCAAACTTGTACAGCCACTTTGGAAATCAGTGTGGCAGTTTCTCAGAAAATTGGGAACCAGTCTACCTCAAGACCCAGCAATCCCACTCTTGGGCATATTTCCAAAGGATTCAGACTCATACCACAAGGACATTTGCTCAACTATGTTCATAGCAGCATCATTTATAATAACCAGAATCTGGATACAACCTAGGTGTTGTTTTCTTTAAGTTACAGTTTTTCTACTTGTATGAATGTTTATGTGTGTATATGGAACAGGAAAGGGCAATTTCATTCTAATGAGCTTTTGAAAGGTTTATTATGTGTTTTTCTGCTTTGTATTTTGTACAGGAATGGGAAATTTTGTTCTACCAGCAGAACACTGTTTGATTTTTTTGGCAGACTCAAACATGGATAGCTTATAAGCCAGTTCCTGTCAGGATCCTTGCTCCCCTCTGACACCTTGTAAGTTTGGCTCTGACTGTCTTTATTTAAGCCAGTATTTTAGTCTTCCATATTTTCCATGGAATGGCTAATTAAACTGAACATGCTGTATGCTAGGGTTTCTTTAGAATGCAACTCTGAACTTTGTGTTTTTCATATAATTTATTCATAAAGGCTAAGATCAGGTTTCTTATGACAGTAACAACGATCTGATTTTGAGGACCAGTTTTCTGTATTAGGTACTTATTACTGAAACCAAATAAATCAGAAGCAATTTAATGGAAGAAATATTAATTTTGTCAGTTTATCACAGCAAGGAATGCATGGTGGAAGGGCGTGGGCTGCGTGCTCACATTTGTGTGAATTAGGAAATAGCAAGAGAGGCTGAAGCTAGTGGCAATGTCAGGCTTTACCCCCTCCCAATCCTCAGATACCCACTTCCCCAAGCTAGACCTTGTTTTCTGAAAGTCCCACAATTTCACAAATAGTGCCACTGTTGGGGGTCCAAATGTTCAAACCCTTGAGACCACAGGGATAGTTCACAGTCATTCCTCTGCAATGTTACACAAATGTTACATATAGAGTACATATTCATGTACACTTAGAATGAAGAGTTTTTCAAAACTAGTGGTGCCTAATGTATAGGTATAGTAAGACCCTGACTGAACAGCCACACATTCTCAGCAACAGCTCCTTGTGCTTTGCTCTAAGCACCTATTTGGAGAACAGCTTGAAAACGGCTAATGTCTCAGGCACTCCACAACGTTGCTTTGATATGCTTAACCGTGTCTACTTTAAATATAGGAGAATGCAAAACTCCTCTCTGTAATGGTCTCACCAACTTACCCATCTGATTACAGCTGAATCTGAAACAAGCAATAGTTACTAATACCTACATATGTGATCTATCAAAATTCTCTAACAGCCAACACTAATGCAGGGCAGGTGGCTTACGTTTTCACATGTTCAAAAGCTATGAAAAGAGGCTGTTTAATTTGTAGGTTTGAATAAGGACTGAATCCCATTCTTAGATCTGCTCATTTCTAACAGAGATAAGAATCTTTTGTAATTTCTACACTTAAAAGCAAGCTGGCTAAGAAAACTTAGAGACGCACTTACGGGACCCTACAGCATGTGAATGAGCCTGTGGAGCTTGATGAACAGTTACTGAGGTGAACAGATGCATTCAGTTCTTTGTCCTGCCCCACCCAGACCTGAAATGCCCAGCTAAGCCAAGCACAGATGCTTGACTTGAAATAAATAAATGGCTTCTGTTTAAAGATATTGCATTTCAGAGTACTCTACTATGTGAAAAAACAATGTGACACAAAATCATCCTGTCCGGCTCAAGGGAGTGTTGCAGAGTCCTGTCTTTAGCCTTCACCAAGGCCTGGTCTAAAGCCTCTTGCTAACCCCCCTTATAATTGCCTTTCAATAAGCAGACCAGGTGGAACTGACTGAGAGCTCCTTGACACTTTCCAGATGGACAAGGGAAATCACCTAGCGGTGACATACAAGTCAGAAAAGTAAACCTCTTTGAAAGGCACACCAGAAAAGATTTATGGAGGTAGCTCTGTTCTTGACTTCAGATTAACTCTCACACGCCTGATTCAGACACAACTGGTTATAACCTGAATGGTGGGAGTAGTATTGTCACTGGCTGTACACTTAGGACAACATCTATTGCCAGGGACCAGGTGGAAAGGTTTCCTGATCAAAGATGCATAGCATTCCCTTTCTTCGAAAGTTCCAAGATTCTGACTACAGGATGCAGCTAACACGCAGCATCAGTTGAAGGAGAATGACGGGAAAACTGCATTTGCAGACGCTGGGGATGGAAGCCTGAGGACAGGCACCAATTCTGCCATACACCCACTACAAAGGACAGGCAGCAATTCTGCCATACACCCACTACACTGAAGGCAGAGCTAATGTTCAAACAACAGGTTTATTTCAAATCCTAAGTTTGGTCAATAACAGCACTTCCCAATCACATTTACAATCAAAAGGAACTTGAGCTGGAAGAGATTGGTGCAAAGTATCTAGCTTATCACCTTTGCTTTCTAAATTAACAGCAACACAGATTTATTAGGTGTTTATATGTTCAGTGTGATCTGCTGGATTCTTTCTATGTATTAACTTTAATACTCTCAGCCTTCCTATAAAAACAAACATATAATTATAGGATTTGCACAGTAGATAATGGAGATGTAAGTCATTTTCAAAGTTATTCAAGACAGTGAAGAAGCTGGGACAAAGGCCATATCTCTCTAGAAGGATAATTCTAGAATCCTAGAGCATTTTGACATGGCAATTCTACAACATGGAGAATAGGAGCTCTTATCTGTAATTATGTAGTCACACTGATTAATCACCCGATAATTTATCAAACATTAGTTGAGCATCTGCTGTTTGTCAGGAAGCAGGAGAGTCAGTAGGAACTTAAGCACTGCCTGGAAATCGTTGCTGCATGTGAGCAGATTCATTAAGGCAGAAGAAGATATGAAGTGGCTATAAATTATTCTAATAGTAGAAGATAAATGACAAATAGCTCAAGAAATTCAGGAAAGTGGATATAAAAAGTTGGAGGAAGAGTCCATGACATTCATGGGGGGGAAAAAGTTAAAGAACTTCATGAAAAAATAAAAAGTGGCTTTAGCTCCCCATCCAGTTTGATACAAAAGCCTCGTCTCACGGCAATTGAAGAGCAGTAGAAAACAGCTGCAGAAATGGCACAAAGGTAAGGAAAAGAAAAGATTGCTTCAGCATGGAGTTTAGGGATCCTAGGTGTATCTAGTCCTCCTAAATAACCTGTTATCATCTAGTAATTTAAATCTAACTTCGTTTAGATGATGCAGGGACCAAAGCCCCTTTGTCAGAAGGGGATTTTGCCCTTAAAACCTTTTCAAATTTTGTCATATCAGTTTCATTCATTCTCATTCCAAACTTTGGCAGAAACACACAGGCGAGTGCTTGGCAGGAGGGGAAGAGTGCCACAGTGTCTAAAAGATCAGTAGATCTATGACGGTGACCAGAGAAACAAAGATTGACCCTGGGCCTGCTTGTCCAATATGTATAAATAGAGCAACAGCCCATTAAGACAACTAATTTAAAGTCATTAATGCTTCTGGCTATTTTATTCCAACTAAGTGAATAATTTATAGCCACTTACTAATAAAAAGGAACAATATATATGTCTTAACACAAACCTGCATCATAGGGACACTTCCCCAAGACAAAAGACCATACTAGAGGTTATCTTCTGGGGAAAGTGAAGGAACCACTGTTTGCCTGTCCTCTACACTGTAAGACTGGTGACCTTTAGGACATGACTCAGGTAGAATATCAGGTACCTCATTTCTCTCACATCTGTTTAGTCCAGAGCTCCTTCCAGGTACTAGCCCAGTGCCTAGCATAGCTCTACTCCCATGTGCATTTGCAGATTCTGTTTATTTTTTCTTTCAGCAAAGTTTTCCTAGCCTAATACCTAGTTAATATCAAGACACCTTTTGAGGATGTCTTCCTTTTGAAGCCTTCTTTAATCATTCTTTCATGTTAGCAAATGTTTCACATCAACCTTCAATACCTCTATGTATTCACTGGGCTGTAAATATCTGATTCTGTGCTTCCTTTAATAAGTGATTATTGCTGATGGGTAGAGATACAAATGACACATACATCTTATATATGTATGCTATCTAAAGAGGTCAAATAAATGCCTTAAATATGCACAATGCAGGATAATATCTTAAGTTCTGAACTATCTAGAGTCATGAAAACCCTGATTGGGAAAGCCCTGGCTCTATGTTGTCTCAGAAAAGGACATGTCTCTTCTTATAGTAGACTGTAGCTCCTAACACTCTCACAGCAGCACTGATGACACAGAAAAACTTGCCAATGCAAGAGAAACTACATATACTTCTTTGTAGTTACTAGATGAATCTGACATAATTTCACAGCTCAAAGATCATAGCCAGGGTAAGAGCATAGCAAAGCTAAGAGCAGAACTCAAGTCATCTTGTAATTTAAATCCATGCTATGAATTCACAGCCTCACAGTTTATTGGTTGTGTAATCTCTGACAAATCACTTAAAGAGTGTAAACTTTAGTTTCCTGCTTTGTTAAATGGGGATAACACGTAGGCCTTTTGGAAGCTTTTAAATGAGGTAATATATGATGGTAGTATGTCTAGAATGTAATAAATTCCCTATAGATTCTTTGTAATCTTTGTATTCCACGAGCCTTCTAACTCCTTTATTTTTCCATCCAATCATCTAGCTATCCATCTCTCTTTCTATCCATCCATCTTCACAGGTTGTGAAATACTACCCTAGGCTAATTGTTTGCTGCACAAATAGGTTACAGAGAGCATAAAAGACTGTGCTTTCCTTCACATAACCATAGAAGTTGAAGACAGATGTACAAATCAGTCTTTAGAATGGGCAATAAGAAGAAAGGCAATGACAAAGAAGAGTGTCACTCTGAGGGATCAGAGACAGCAGTGGCTCCTTCAGGAGAGACACGAGATGAGGATGTGCTTCCCAAATAAGATGTCAAAGTTAAAGTTAGAATGTCAAGAAGTCTTTCTAGCAGGTATGGATTAGTACTAATACAATGTTGGGTCAAGGGAGAGTAGGACAGTGCTGGCTATGGAGAAAAGTAGCCTAGGGATAACACTGAGAGCTAGAAAGGAGTCTTGGCTCTAAAGAAACCTGTGTGGCATGTCATTGCTAGACTTTAAAACTGCGTGCCCTTCACCCTCTAGGTTCTTGATTTTAAACCTAGGTAAATATATTCCTGTGGGCCAATAATACTGAGTACAACACTAAAATAAAACAATATCAGCAGCAGCACAAACAGTAAGAAATGACAAGATTATAAGCACCTATTCAATGTGCATCTCATAATTTGCCCTGTGCTATTGTTCTAAGTGTTTTGCCTAATTTGATCCTACAAAAATACTTTGAAGAGATATTGTTGCCATCCCTGAACAGTTCTCATTGGGATAGAGTATTAGCTGATGATTTGAAAAAAAAATTAAATTAGCTAACTAATAAATAGTATAACAAACCCAAATCAACTGTGACACAAAATGACGTGTGTGTGTGTGTGTGTGTGTGTATACAAATGTAATGGCAGCCATACTGCACATATGGCCCTTAGAGGACAGCTCATGGGTTCCAATGATGGAACACAGGTTGACAGGCTCACTGGCAAATAACTTTACAGGCTGACTCATTTGTCAGTGGAATGTTTTTAAAAGATGGAATAAGAAATCTAGACCTTATGATCTATGTCATTTGAGCATTAGGGCTGACCTTTTGGTAGCTGTTCATGCTCATCTGCCTCAAGAAGAATTCATACAAAGATATGAATAAGCCCTTGTCATAGGTGAGAGAGTATAAAGAAAATGTTCTACCCAGGGAGTTATGTGGCCAGATTTAGTGTGCTCTCAAAAGATCATGGTAGCGCTCATGGTGGAAGACGGATTTGAGTGTGGCACTGATAGATAAAAAGGGTGCTGTAGGAATTCTAGTTAGGTGTAAGAAGGTGACAAATATGATATAGCTTATGGTCCAGAGAAAAGGAATGTGTCTGCGAACCTCCAGAGGCCTAAGGTGTGGGTCTGCAATGGCAGCAGAAATCCTAACCATTCTCTCTAAGGGCCAGCAAGGCCATGCATCCTTCAGTCTCATTTCCCACCTACATGTGAGACTGGGAGGCTAGAATTATTAACAAGTTTACAGATGGAGGAAAGAGACTACAAACAGTTTTTACAAACTTGATTAAGATCAGCCTGTTAGACAATTGCAGAATTAATTTTTAAATACAAAGTCCTGCTTTGAAAAACCATTGTCTATACTGCAGGAGCTTCAAGAAGCTCTTCCTCACATTTGAACAAGCCTTCCTCTGCTTTATTTGAATGTAATTCCTCATTTCCACAGCCTCTGGGACACTGCAGAGTGGCTACTTAACAGCTGCCTCATAAAACCATGTCACAAACATGAAGGCAGCAATTAAACCCTCCAGTAGCCTTCCTTGTCTGATGAGGTATGCTACAGCTTAGCATCTACTGGGCCTCTTAGGAGGAAATCTGAGCTATAGAAACACGTTGGAGCTGCTTTTAACCATGTGTTCAATTCCGTGACACTGGTTCTCAGCTACCCATTCCATCTGCTGGGAACTACTGGGCACCACACATTGGGGGTGGGACCTAATGAAGCAGAGAGGGGCCAGGTGCTCTCATTCTGGGCCACAAGGCCCACAACCACATCAGTGTCAGGGGGAGGATGACACAATGAAAGACTGGCAAGCCAGACCATCATATGTAAGCTTTCTGACGACTTGGGAGGGGTAATGGGGCATTTCTAAGTTGTGTTTCTGAGGCTGCTTCTCTTGGACGAGATGTTAATAAATGTTCCAGGGTAAAAATAGAGTCTTCAGGCAAGATGGTGTTACAGACAGTGAATTCAACAAAGCAGCCCTGCTTTTCATACTGTAGGCTTCCCAAAGTCTTAACAGAATTCAAAGCAATACAGGAACCTTCATGAAGAGGGTGTGTACAGAGTGTTGATTGGGAAATGCTACTCTCCAAGAAAGTGTGTGTGTGTGTGTGTGTGTGTGTGTGTGTGTGTTGAATGTGTATGTGTTTTTAGGTATGTGAAGGTGAATGCAGACATTTATGTGGATAGAAGTCAACAACAAGTGTCTTTCTCTATCAGTTTCAACCTTATTTTAGAAGACAAACTCTCTCCCTGAAACAGGAATTCATTGATTCAGAAAAAAATGGATGTCAAACAAGTCTCAGGGACACTTCTGCCTCTGCCTTCCCCATACTGGAGTAACAGGTATGCACCACAACACCCAGATTTTTGGATGGATATGAAGGAATGTGAGATAAAGTATTCGTGATTGCAAGCAAATACTTTGCCCACTGAGTCATCTCCCTAGCTTGAAGTGAACAGGTGTGGATATGAGCTATGCTTCTTCCTCCTCTCTAGCAGCATCCAGAGCCAATGGTGGCAACAGAAACACCATCACACTGCTTGTGGACTAGTTAAGTAATGTTTTAATGGCATTAGTTTGATTACTACTTGTCAGTAAGTCTGTATGTAGTAGGGAGACATTTTCAGGAGATCAGTACCAGGCAGCTTTTGTTCAGTAAGGACCTTTATCATACCATCAATTCCAAAGACGAAAACTATAAGTGATTTCAGACGCTCATATAGTCGGTAAGCATTTGCCAAATACTTTGTATGTTTTAGATTTATAAATCTGAAGCATCTATTTGGTATAGAAAGACAGGAAACAAGAAAAGAGAAACAATCTTATGCTATATTCCTTATATATGCATGGTGATATAACGGTTGTCAATTCAAAAGGAGAAAAAATTCTGACTGATCAACATGGGAGAAAGTGCTCATATCTGAGCTGAGAGATGAAAGCTAAGAAGAAACCAGGTAAGATAGTGACTGTTGGTAATGGAAGATGAAAAAAGAACAACACACCATGCACATCAGGCTCTGAAGAAAGCATGTGCTAGATGTGTTCATGAAGTATGACAGAAGCAGCCAGTTTGGCTAGAATACAAAAAAAATTCAGAGTGGACATTTTTGGAGAAGACAGTAGAAACCAGATCATCATCATACAGGGTCTGCACATCAGAATTTAAAGTTCAGATTTTTTTGCAACGAGAATGAGAAGCTACCCAAGGTCATTAGCAAGTCTTGACTGGTCCAAGATTTTGAAATATGTAATCTAGCTCTTCTGTCTAGGGAGACTGAATCACAAGCAGAGTATAGTTGCAAAGAGGAAGTAAGAAGTGACAACAGAGAGTCTGGTTTGATCATATGCTCCATCAGTCCCAGTACAGCTGGCCTTGGTGAGCTCCCATTAGGT
>LOEQ01001759.1:65945-77821 GCA_001685075.1 Bramus lutescens
AAGGTTTCCTTCAGTCCCAGTCCAGCTGGCCTTGGTGAGCTCCCATTAGAACAGCACCATCATCTCAGTGGGTGAGTGCGCCCCTCGCGGTCCGGACTTCCTTGCTAATGATCTCCTTCCTTCTGCTCCTCATTTGGACCTTGGGAGCTTGGTTCTGTGCTCCAATGGAGGGGTGAGTGCATTCCTGTATTTGTATTCTTGAAGTGATTATCCCGCAGTTGGTGATGGCCAGCCATGATGGACCCGCAGTTGGTGATGGCCAGCCATGATGGATTCCTTGCTACTTGTCCTAGTCTGTGCTCCTGTGAAAGAATCCTGGCCGTGCAATGTGTAAAGAGCAGAGGTTCATTCTCTCTCAGTTGAAACCTCGTGTGTTGTTACCACACACAGTGGTGTGGTATCCTGCACTTGATTACGGAGTCACCATTTCCAGGGAGCCTTTAACTTCATATATTTTTTGGAGCCTGGCAACTTCAGGATGTTGACACTGTCTGGCATCTAGTGGGTTTTGTTGTTGTTTTGTTTTGTTTTTGCTGCCTCCTCACATGACAGAGGGCAAGAGATGGGATGAACACAGTAATCCCAAGTGGCAAGAGCACAGAAGAGAGTGGTCTCTCTCTCTGGGCCCATCTTAGAGCAGCATTAACTTCTTCATCAGGGCCCGAACATCTCTCACCATCTCTACCATCCATCATTGTTCCCTTGGACACTTTGTTTCTGGGGCATCAGTTTGGGGGTAATAGTATCACCTTTGAAGTACCCCAAACCCCTTCAGCCCCAGCATCTTTGCATTTGCTGCATTTAATGATGGCTGTGTCCTTATTTTACATATTTTACCAACCGTCCTGTTACTCAGAATGCTTATTCCCAGATGTGATAGTGACCTTTATGAGCTTGACTGTGATTACATAGCGTTCCCATGGGAGATTTTTCCCTCCCATCTTAAGTACCCCAAATCTCATTATGCTTCTGAACAGCCTCCCTTGGTTTTGAGTTTATATTTGCTCAAGCCTATGTCTAATGCAGTTTTGGGAAACTTTTCACTCCTCATCCACTCTTTAACTCTTTCTCTGTTTTTGTTTCACAGTTTCATTATGCAGTCTAGACTGGATTCAGTCTTGCAATCCTCCTGCCTCTGCTTCTCCAGTGTTTGCCATTACAGGTGTGCACCACCAAACCCAGTGTTGGTTTCTCTTAACGTGTGTGTGTGTGTGTGTGTGTGTGTATGTGTGTGTGTGTGTGTGTGGCAGGGAGACAGATAAACAGACACAGTGGGGGAGAGAAAGAGGCAGAACTAGTACCTGTGCCTATGTACATGTATGTACCCCATGCATGTGTGGGTGCCTGCAGAGGCCAAAAGATGATGTTAGATTCCCTGAATCTGGAATTACAGCTGGTTGTGAGCTGCCCAATATGGGTACTAGCAGCCAAAGTCAGTCCTTCAAAAGAGCAGCAAGTACTCTTAACCTCTGAGCCATCTTTCCAACTCTTTGTACAGATAAGAATTGATTCTCTGGCTTTCTATTCATGAGTCTCCTTCCTTAAAAAAAATATGAGAAGAAGAAATGAAAAGCATGATTGAAGCTTTTTGTTTTCCTTTCTTATCCATGTCCTAACACTGTCCAAACGGGATTTAGGATAGTGAAGTGGCTGCATAGTCAAAGAGTGCTGCAGGCAAGGCAAGGAAGGGGGTGGGGATGGGATGGTGAAGCAGCACTAGGGGGCAGTGCTGCAACTTAGCCCGTCAAAGGCCACAGTGGGAGCAAGGTTTGAGATAAGAAGCGGGGCATGCTGGGATGCTGAAGAGTGCCCCACCCTGAGAGCCACCTCTATTGAGTGACCCTTGTTCATCCTGAGTGTCCCTTTGATTGTTGAGCTCCACATCATGCTGCTTCTCATGCAGTCCTTGAGTAATGGGAAGAAGAGCCTGTGCTCTAATGGGACTTTTGTGATCAGTAAAATGTCATGTCGATGGTGTAGCCTAGCATATTCCAGAGATAAGTGACCCAGTATCCACCGTGGCTTGTCTCCATGGAGACACAGCAGGAACAACTGAGTCCTCCCCTCCTTTCTTTGGCTGCAGCTCTGTGGCTATGATCTTTCATTGTCTTAGTGGAAACAGAAGGAAAGTGTGTACAGTACTTAAATGTCAGTGTGGATGTGCTGTCTGACTCATGCTTCCCCCTCCTGATTTTCCACCATAATTCCTGAGACGTATTACCAAAGGAGACCATTTGGTCCCAACATATAATGAAAATCACTCTCAAGTTGTCAAATTTCTTGAGACACAGTAGAGAGCAGTGGAATCGGGCTAGGGAAGAAATAAGTGGGGAGTTGCTCAGTGGATGCACGGTTTTTGTGTGGGAAGATGAGCAATTCTGGTGACCATGGCGCAGGGTTGATTATACAGCAGTGTTGAGGTACTTCATACCACTGAACTGTGCACTTTAACATAGAAAATGGTAACTCTTGTTATGTGCATTTTACCACAAAATAAATACATGTAAAATTGAAGTGACATAACACGGCAGATAAAATCACTGTGAAGAATTGGATCAGTCACCTCAAGATCCCATGATCTCTGTTGGGAATAAGCCATGGCACATAAACTTGTCTCCCTGTGACTCCCAGAGAAAGCTTTCATCAAGTTCAAGTCGTTGTACATGATCTTCACAGCAAGATATGTGTGCACAGTTCCAAAACATATGCATAACCAAACCACACACTTGATTTCCACCTTTGGAATTCAAGGTTTCCCAATTAGGACTCTAAGCTGCCCTGTTTCCCATTCATGGTTTTAGCAAGAATTGTAAGCTCAAAGAATGAATGATGACCACATTGTTCATAATCCATCAAATATATATAATCCTGACATGTCTGTGGAGAGGATGAGAAGAATGAGCTTTGAAATCCAGTAAAAATTTAAATCCTGGATCCACCTTTACTCTAGAGCTCAGAGGCTAGCTTATGATTTAGTTGATCCTCATTCTTGATGATACCATATTCACAAATTTGCCTCCTCACCAACATTTCTTTGCAACCCCCAAATCAACATGTATAGTGTTTTCATGGCCATTAGCAGACATGCATAGAGAGACAAAAACTTACTTGGCCTTCATACTTGAGATCATACCAAATGGTCTACTTAGTACTGCATATTCTCATCTGGTGCTTTTTTCTGTCGTTCAAAGTGGTGAGGAAAATTGTTATGTACCTAATTTTCCCAAGGGCAAGAAGGCTGCCGCTTGTTTTATGGAGAAAACATGTATGTTAGAAACTCTAATCAGATATGTCTTGAGTTCACTGGGTTAGTGAATCCATGACACAAATTTTTTAATTGCATACAAAACATTACAACTTAGGTTTATTGGAGAAAAATTATTTCAGAGTTTAAAACATAAAATAACATGGAATAATAATAAAAACATTTTCCATCAGCTTACTGGTGAAATTTTGATGTGAACATACTATAAAAAGAAAAGCATGCGAGGGATAGTGGCACAGGTCTTTGATCCCAGCACTTGGGAGGCAGAGGCAGGTGGATCTCTGTGAGTTCAANTAATTGCATACAAAACATTACAACTTAGGTTTATTGGAGAAAAATTATTTCAGAGTTTAAAACATAAAATAACATGGAATAATAATAACAAAAACATTTTCCATCAGCTTACTGGTGAAATTTTGATGTGCACATACTATTAAAAGAAATGCATGCCAGGGATAGTGGCACAGGTCTTTGATCCCAGCACTTGGGAGGCAGAGGCAGGTGGATCTCTGTGAGTTCAAGGCCACATTGGTCTACAGAGTGAGTTCTAAGACAGCCAGAGATACATAGTGAGATCTTGCCTAAAAATAAGTATATAAATAAACAAACAAACAAAACAAAAGAAAAAGAAAGTAAATGCATATCCCGGTGCTTGCTGAAAACGGCCTGTAAAATTCACCATAAATTTCATCTATAAAGAAGAAACAGAAAAGGAAGTTTCTACCAGTAGCTTTGGAGATTGCTGAGAACACTGAACATTCAAGTAAGTAAATATCATAGCTCATCATGGTACCGGGCCCTTTCTCAAGAGAGCAGCCCGAAACACCAAGGAATTGAGTGTTGTCCAACTCTTCAAAAACTCATGAGGAAAACAATGAAGGACACTGAGAGAATAAGAAATCTACTTATTTATTGGTAAACTGAGGGTGTTGATAATTTACCACTAGAACTTCTAGGAATCTGTTAAGGCCGTCGGCAAGAGTCTGTGGTACTGTAGGTCAACAAGAGTGGCACTTTCATTCCTAAAAAAGGTGACTAAGAGTCTTGCATCTAGGGGCAGAGAAACCTCTCACTTGAGGGGCATCAGCTTTTGTGCAGGGCAGTTCATTCACAGAATAGTCGCTTCCTGGCCTTGCATGGGGCCCGTGGAGAGGATGGAGGGCGCTTGCTGCTCTTGGGGATTTGAAGGAGATTGAGGCAGAGGCTGCAGGGGTGAGCTGGGGAAGGGTCCCAGCAGGGCCTTGGAGAATATGGCCCAGCATTAGGGGAAGGCCCCGAAGGATATGGTTCTGGGATGTGGCCGTGAGGCCAAGGACTGGGCATCCTGATGGTGGAGGAAAAGTGCTCACTTGCCTGACCAGCTGGAGGATCTGTTCAGACTTACAGGAAGCCAGAGTCCACATCCTCATCACAGGAGTCCTCTTGGTAGGAACTCTCTAGAATGTACTCACAGTAGGATCCCGGCTGGAGGACTATGAGATCATCCTCTGGCATTTCCAGGACAGAGCCCCCCTGCTGGCTGGCAGAGAAGAACCCAGGCTGGCCAGGATGGCCTGAAGCCTGGAGGCCCTCAGGCACCAGCATGATGGTGTGTTGAGGGAAGGACACTTCCAGGACCGTGGTGGGATCCGGCTCCAGCAGCAGGTCTACACCATTCAGGTGCAGTTGCACGGCTCAGTAGGCAGGCAAGAACACCACGGAGGTGGGCGCACTGCTGGCGAACCCTGAGGGCTCTTCCAGGCAGGGTGGCGCCGGGGGCTCCTGGAGGCGGCCTTGCTCGGCAGAGCTGGGTCCTTGTGGCTGCGGTGCCCAGCAGGGCGCGGGGTCGTTGCCGGGGCTGAGGGGCCGCACTCCCAGCATGTTGGTGGTGATGCTGGGTTGGAGAGGTGCGGAGTGCAGCGTTGACACCTGCTACGGGGCGGCTGCAGTCTGGCGCTCTGGGCACGTGTGCTCCGCCTAGTGCAGGAAATCTCGGATCTTGTGCACACAAAGCCGGATACTACCTGACGTAACCCAGGTCAAGAGGGAAAAGGTCAGGTTAGGCTGAGCCTTCGGGAGCCAGCGTCCTGGAGGCTCCACCCAGGAGTGTCAGACTGACCAATAGCCTTGGCTGTACTTGGGATATACTTTTTTGGCCTATAGGAAGCAGAACAGGTTGCGCCACTTGACCCACCAGGAATAGAATTTCAAGATGGCTCGTGACTAGGACATCTGTGGTTTCGGGTGATCAAAAGATCACTGAAAAACTTGCTCTCCTTAACCATGCCCCACCTCAGTTAAATGGCATTTAAAATTGCTTTAGCTTTTCCCACCCTGTGTTTAGAGAATGGGTTACTAGGTAGTTAGTTGGGCCTGGTGTGAGATGTGGAGTACTCACGGCTGAGCTCATACATGTCTTCTCGCAGCTGGTAAATCTCTCATTCCGGAGACTGAGATAAAGAGAATATTGTGTCTGAGGCCAAGATGAGCTGCAGAATGACACATGCTCTCACAAACAATAAAACAAAGCAAATCTGGCCCAGAGAGGGCTTGATAGGTAAATGCTCTCATTTCCTAGCGCCTGATGACGTGAGTTCGGTCATGGTCCTACATGGTGGTATGCTGTGGAATATACACACACATGGCAAATACACGTAATAAAAATTCAAAAAGAAGCCGGGCAGTGGTGGCGCATGCCTTTAATCCCAGCACTTGGGAGGCAGAGGCNTATATATATAAATGAAAATAAACTTTTTTTTTTCTTTTTGAGAAAGGGTCTCTTATATGTTACCCTTCCTGGACTTGCTTGTGTAATGAGTGCTTCCAACTCCCAAGTACTGGAATCAAAGTCATGCACCAGAAGAAGTGGCTTTATGCCATGCCCAGAGCTGAATTCAGCGGATTTTCTGCTTGCTCTTGTCCTCTAAACCAGTGGTTCTCAACACGTGGGCTGCAACCCTGGGGGTCCAATGACCCTTTCACAGGGGTCACCTAACAGACATCCTACATGGCAGATATTTACATTATGATTTGCAACAGCAACAAAATTATAGTTATGAAGTAGCAATGAAATAATTTTATGATTGGGCAGTCACCACAACATGAGGAACTGTACTAAAGGGTCTCAGCATTAGGAAGGTTGAAAGCCATTGCCCAAACTAAATAGAAAATTCCCTTCTCCAGCTTTAGAAAAAGTGGGGGTTTTTTTTCCTGATTTTAATTTTTAGTTTTTTGATTCTTCGAGACAGGGTTTCTCTGTGTAGCCCTGGAACTTGCTCTATAGACCAGGCAGACTCAAGAGATCTGTCTGCTTCTGACTCACAAGTGCTGGGATTAAAGGTGTGTGCTAGCTACCACTGCTGGACCAAAAAGTAATTTAAAAACTGATAGTGATACTGGGATTTGTCTCTAACTGCATGTACTGGCTTCTTGGGATCCTATTCTCTTTGGATGTATACCTTGCTCAACCTAGATGTAGTAGGAAAGAGGGCTTTGGACTTTCCACAGAGTGGGGTGCATTGCCCTCTCTTAGGATTGGAGGGGGGTGCGGTGGGAGGGTGTGTGGAGGGAGTGGGAGGAGAGTTGGAGGAGGGGAGGGAGTGGGAATTTGGCATGACAAATATTTTTAAAGTGTCCTCAAACAGAAGTCCCCATGAACCAAGGCCATGGACCAGTCAACTAATGACATGTCAACAGAAGGCTGTGGGATTCTGGCTTCTCTTCCCTACTCATCCATTCAGGGTTTACTACAGTGTTTTAGAGCTGAGCTTCTGTGAATGAAAAGAATTCACTGCACTTTGCCATAAATACCCTCTTTGGGTGCATGAATGTTTAATGATTGCTCCCCCATTTTCCTTGGAGAGGGAAGGGAGGCATTTATTACAGCCCCATTAAAACTGGACATGCGCATGTGATGAAATACAGCTAGTGAAAGGCGAGCAGGAGACATGCCCATCACATACAGGTTGAAGCCTTTTGAGAAGGCTGGAGGAGTCCATCTCAAACCTCCCTCTTCTCTACCACCAGCACCAGGTAGGCATGTGTCACTATAGCTCGGCCTTCACCTAGCCTTTGGCCTGCCCGCATGTGAGAGCTGCTTTACGGATGAAGAATAAAACGGGGGTGTGTATAGTGTTTTAACATCCAGAATATATGAAGACCCTCTTCAGACCCCAAAGAAAAAGACAGCTGAAGGGAAAGTGGGGAAAGAATTGAAATAAACACTTGTCCAAAGAAGACATACAGACTTTACGTAACTGAAAAGGTGTTCGATCCATCACTGGTCACTAGGGTGACACAAACCCAAACCTCAGAGTGGTCCCACTTTATGCAGCTCTGAAATAGCTATGTTTTTGCAAGTGGAATATGTCAAGTGTTAGCAAAGCTGTGGCGGGATTGGAAGCTTTGTGAGAAGGGAAGGTGGTGCAGCCACTGTGGAGCAGTTTGGCTGTTCCTTTGACAACTTACAAGATGCACCATGTGATCTAGCAAGTCCACCTCAAGACACATCGTTCAAAAAGCTGGACACAGACATCCAAGGAGATACACAACAAAACACACAGAAGCATCCTTTAGAGCGATCAAGAGTAAAAACAGCTAAAAGCAACCCAAGTTCCCTCAGCTGGGGAATATGTGGCAAAGTTCATGTTTGTGTATTTATGTACCTAAAATTCTTACATAGACCATGAAAATAGTTCAGCGACTATTTTGCAGTTTTGAGAATAGCTGTCATGTCACCGTGAGTGCAGAAAAGGAAGGAAGAACTTGGTGTCCTGATCCCTTTTACACGGTACTGACCTAAACCACTCCCCTCAGGCCATCACTAACAGCCCAGCACTGTCACTTTCAGTAATAGTACCAGCTGATTTGACATTCACACAGCCTTGTAGTTCCCAGTGTGTTTTCATTCTCTGCTATCCTTTAGCCATCATGTTTGCTTACCGTGCNCAGAGACCTTGTGTGGCCTTGAAGCTGAAGGCTTGGCTTCTGTCATAATCAAGACTCAACATTAGACATCAACACAGTTCCCTTCTCCCACACACTAGGCAAGCATCAACTTCGATTATTCTTGAGTAGCCGTCCCCAAAGTGGAGGCTATTTTCCCCTTTCAGGGAGAGCCACTGACCACCTTTAACACAGACTGATAACCATGTACACCTAAGTAAGGCTTGGGGAGTTGTTCTTATTCATGAAGACATACAATGTTCCACTTACTTCCTCTTTGACTTTAGGCGACCAATCAGCTGGCAGTACCCAGTAACTTTCAGCATTCTCTTCTGTATTCTGTCCCAGTGTTGGAAAGGAAACAGGACAGGGGAAAAGAAAAAGACACAGAGAGGAAGGGACACTTCTGGAGAGATGGGGGCATGGGTCCTGTGAAACAGACTGAGACCAAAGATGCACGCGTGGTCTAAGGTCCACAGGGAGCTCTGTGCATGGACTGTCTGACCGTGTGATCTGTGGGGACTACAGAGTTCAGCAGCTGACAAGCCACTTGTCATCATAGCCCTTACAGGACCCGTTAGCAGTTCTCAGACCCTTCATTCTTCAGCTCACCCACTGTGTGTTTTTCCAGAAGTTTGCCTGAAAAACTCTCCATAGATGTTTCTTTTAACTTTTCTTGGAAACTTTTCATCCATCATGTTTTGGTCATACTTTTCCCCTCCTACGATTCTTCCCAGATCCTCCCCACCTCCCTCCCCACCCACTTGATGTTTACTCCCAGCCCCTCCCTCTCCAAAAGACTCACGGGAGAAACAAACAAAAACAAGAATCAAAACACTATAACAGATAAAATCGATATGACAAAAAAATAACAAAACAATTCCACAAAGAAGTTTCTAGTGATGAAGTCCTAAAATACTCCCTTGCAAGTGTCAAGTGATTGAATTTTAGGACCTATGCAAATATTGTATAACTCTGTTAAATGCAATCATGAGAAAAATTTAGTCTTTCCAGGCATTGGTGGTGTATGCCTTTAATCCCAGCACTCAGGAGGCAGAGGCAGGCAGATCTCTGTGTGTTCAAGGCCAGCCTGGTCTACAGAGTGAGTTACAGGATAGGTTCCAAAGTTATACAGAAAAACTCTGTCTTGAAAAACAGTATTTTATTTAAACTGGGATGAAGAATCTCTCAATAGCTGTAGCTTACCTGAAAGTAGTTAAACCCCTCTCCTGATTCTTTGCCTCTTCTCATCTTCTCAGTAGTGAGACTTGAACAGCCCTCTTCTACTATTGAACCACATCCCAATCTCTTCCTTCTGTATTTTGTATTTTCATGACAGGATTTTACTGAGTTATCAGAATTGGCCTTAAACTCACTCTTTAGTCCAGGAAAACTTTGAACTTGATGTCTTCCAGCCTCAGCCTCTGAAGTATTTGGGGCCATAGGGCTATTTCACCAGACTTGGCCAGGGACCTTTCCATTAGGATAATAAATGACTGACAGATAATGCTTAGTGAGCTGGAAAGTATTTTCTAACTAAACATTTCATCTCATACTATACATTTTAAAATAGCAAGAGTGGAAATGAGAAGGCGTCTGTAAGAGCAACTTGAGGGGTCAGTCTCTATTCAGATGGTGTCACTAAAAGACTGGGGACGTGAGAAGCTCCAACACCTCCTGCAGCTGTTTGAGCAGACCTGAGTCTCTGGAAGACCAGATGACTCATAGTGGAATCCCAGCAATCTGTAGACCCTCTAGTTTGGCACCAAAGCCCAGGGCATTGCCTGCTTTCTGCCCTTTGTCTGCAGACACACTGCGTGGACATACTAACCCCTTTTCCCACATGACGTGGGTTTCTTGCCATTCAGACTCATTGGACAGTAACTTGATATGACCTTAGCTGATTGGGTAATATATCCATATATGCCAGTGAGTAGACACATTAAAGCAGATCTGCACCTCGATGCAGTCTGCTTCCCAGGGAAACTTGTTATGACTCCCCCCTCCCTGTCCCATTCCCCACCGAGCCACCAATGAGAGGGAGAAAAACCACAGAGCAACTTGTGTGATTGGAGTCATAGTACCTGTTAAGGAGTAATCCAATTATTTTCCTAAATTTCTTCAAATATTGTGGCTCAGCAGTTAAGAATGCTTACTGCTCCTGAAGAGGACCCATGTTCAGTCCCCAGCACTGAAGCACAATTAAAAACTCAGAGGAATTGGGGTTCAACCTGAAGACCCAAAAAGCAAAGCAGCCAGTCACTGGCTCTTACCTTGATCTCAGTCCGAAATGATTATCCTGCCTCCAAAAATCTCAGAATGAGACTGAGACAGAGTTGTCTCCTGTTTTATAATCCTTTCTAGGACTGGGATTAAAGGCATGCACCGCCCAGTTTCTATGGCAAACTAGTGTAGCTACTGGGATTAAAGGTGTGTTACCATTGCCTGATCTGTAAGGCTGACCAGTAGGGCTGTTTTACTCTCAGATCCTCAGGCAAGCTTTATTTATTAAAATACAGTTGAAATGCTGCTACAGAACACCCATGTCAAGCAGCTCACAACTGCCTGTAACTGGGGCTCCAGGGAACCTGACCTCCTCTTCTGATGTCTGCATGCACCTGAGCACACACAGTGTGCAGAAACAGATACATGTACACCTAAATGAAAAAATAAATTTTAAATTTTTTCTTCAAATGCCAACTTAGGGTCTGGAGAGAGAACTCAGAGGCAAGAATACTGTTTTCTCTTCTAGTCCACTTAGGTTCTATTCCCTAAACCCACATCATGGCTCATAATTATCTATACCTATAGTGCAGGGGGATCTGATACCTTTTTCTGGCCTCTGTGAGCACTGGGTGCAACTTGGTGCACAGACATTCATATAGGCAAAGCATTCATGCTTGTAAAATGAAAAAAAAATTAAAGCTAACAAAAATTTCTGTCTTCAGATAGAAACATTTTTGTCTCATTTCTTGAAGCAGGATGTTGGTAGTTTTCCTAAACATCCTTAATCTAGGATCCACCACTTAAGCTGTTAATCTTTGGAGAAAACATACCTGCTTGGGAAGCTTGCTGCCCTTCTCCAGGTCCCTTTGAGGCCTCATCATTTTTTTCTCTCACTACACATGTCTATCTGGAGCCATTGATCAGATAGCAAGACAAAATGAGGTTTGAACACAGTATGCATTTACTCAACAATGTAAGGAGCCAGACTTTCTTCCAGGGTTTTAAACAGAGTCTTAGATGCTGGAGAAGAAACAATGGACAAGTAGTCAGCTTCACAGTCAACTGTTAATTTCTTTAAAGCCACACAGGCCAAGAGTTTATTCATTCTGTGAGGTTTGTGTTTTTGGTTTTGGTTTTTGTTTGTTTCTTTCTTTTTTGTCACGGTTGTAATATGCATGTGTGTGCACCTGTATGTATGAGTAAATAAGTTGTACCTGTATGCAGTCCAGAGATCAAACTTAGATGGCTTCCTCTAATCATCTCTGTTTTTGGAGACACCTCTCTTCATTGAACTGGAGTTTGATGGGCGTGGTCGACTGGTAAGTTAGAATTAACCAAACCAGCTCAATATAACAGATTTAGTTTAATAATTGGAAAACGGTGAACTCACATGACCAGGGTCCAGCACGCGCAGAGAAGAAGAGGGGCGAGCGCACCTGGATGTCCAAGTTTATCTTCCCTG
>LOEQ01001759.1:80752-98048 GCA_001685075.1 Bramus lutescens
GACTCTTGCCAACCCTAAAATGGGTCCCTTAATTAAGATATCTACTTTCCTGCTCCCATATCCACCCTTCCTCCAACCGTCCCATTCTCCCAAGCTCCTCCCCTGACTATCTCCCTGTAGAGTGTAAATTATTTGGTCAGACTTTCAGGCTCCTTTTTCTAACTCAGAGGGTTGAAAATGGACATGGTGGTCAGTAAAGGTGTCAGATGATTCTGAAGTATGCTAGTGTCAAAAATACCACTGTCTCGGGAAGGTTTTATATATTAATAGGCACCATAAATAAAGAAGGCATTTTTCTCATTGGCAAAAGAAATTCAGACAGCCAATGCAAGGGTCAGTGTTGTCAATTTATTATTTTTATTGTCATTATCATCATCAATTATGCTTTTGTTTTGTTTTGGTTTTGAGACAGTGTCCCTCTATGTAATCCTGACTGTCCTGGAGCTTGCTATGTAGACCAGGCTGGCCTCGAACTCACAGAGATCTGTTTGCCTCTGCCTCCTGAGTGCTGGAATGAAAGACATGTGCCACCTTGCCAGACTAGTATTGTCATTCTTAAGGAATGATTTTTAAAGATGCTGGCTTCTAACTTTCTGTACTATTCTTTGACCACAAGTTCCATTCTTAATTTTATTTCATTGTACAATGTGACCACTGAACTCCAACCATTCTGTTTATTTATCTTTCATGCAGAATACAAGATAAAAGAGGCAAGTGATATCCTGGGAAGAGCTTGGAGAAGCCACACCCATGCATGCTATTAGCTAGAGTACAGTCAAATGGGCATGTGTACTTACTAGGGAAGGAGTGCACAGAAATACTGTTCTTAGGCAGGTACATTGATATGCCCAGTAAAATAGTTGAAGAAAGGTCAAAGGGATAAGTGTGACCACTCTGACTGCCGCTGCATCCTGCCATCATCAAGCTGTGGTGGTGTGGGGGACGCTTAGTGTGGGGAACATTTGTACCCACCGCAGCTCACTTTGAATTTATTGGAAAGCCCTGTGTTGCTCTGTTATGAAGAACACCAAAAGAAAACATATTCTTCATCTCTATAGACAACTATACAAATGTAAGGAGAATGTGCTACACGAAGGACTTTTGATTCTCTTTTCCATCCATCTGCAAATCTCTTTTGAATCCCCAAAGAGCAGAATCAGGGGATGAGGAAGCAAAGTTCACAAGCAATGCTGTGTCTGAGTGTGTGTGTGTGTGTGTGTGTGTGTGTGTGTGCGCGCGCGAGCGCGCGTGTGTGTGCAGGTCTGCATGCACCTGTGTGCATGTCCTTGAAGATGCTAGAGGTCAACCTTGACTGTCTTTTTTCAGATTCCATCTACTTTGTTTTTTAACACAAGATTTCCTAGTTTTACCTGGAATTTGCCGGTTTGGCAGACTGGCTGGTCAGTGAGCCCCAGGGCTCATCCTTCCTCTGACACCCCCATCCTAAGATTACCAACATTCACTGCAATACCCAGCTCTTCTGTGAGTTCTGGGGTCAGATGCAGGCCCTCGTCCTTGCGTCATCACAAGCGCTTGCCCCACCAGGCTGTCTTACCAGCCCGGACCTTTCTTTGTAATGACATGCTCTGGTGGGCATGAAACTCCCACCTCTTGGTGCTTGAAGAGCTCCTAGAAAACTACACATCCAAGCACTTCAGTCCCAAGAACCACTCAGTAAATAAAGAGGTCGTGGATCCCTTTCTTCCAATAGCTGGTGAAGCACAAATGCCTGTGCCTTGCTTTTTGGGGTTTCTGCTGTAAGCAGATCTGAATATAAAAGTATTCTCACCTTACTTCATGAGTGCTCTGCCCTTAGAGTTCTTACCACGGCCTTTGAGTCTCCCTGTCGTACTCCCAGCGGGAAGAGGAGACTCCTAAAAAGCTAGACGGGGTTAAACAAATTCTTCCTTCTTTACAAGTTTCTGGACTTTCCGGAGGAAATCGGAAGTCTGTGGTGGTTGTTGAGAGCAAGAAGTAGGGTAGCTGTAAGACCGTCAGAGCGTGGACAGTGAGCTGTGTGGAGCTCCTTGCCTCCCATCTGCCAGCGTAGACCCAGCTCAAGATGGGTATGGGCACCCAGGACCCTTCTCTGAGGGAAATTATAACTGAGAAAAGCTAGTCGGTCTGGGACAGGCATCTGAACTGAAGCAGTGCTGGAGGGAACCTTCAGGAACCTTCAGCTCTAAGGAGGCTCTACAGGGAGGAAAGAATAGAGCAGAGACAGGAGGATTCTGTGATGAGAGAGATGAGAATCTGATGAGAAATCATCATGCTTTTATAAGAACCTGACATTTTTAGCCTTAGAAATCAAATTCATTTTAATACTACACTTGCACCTACATTGTAATGTGCTACGTTACAACCTATTTTTCTCTTGCTTAGGCTAAGAGAGGTGGCTCCCAGATTTGGTCTCCCTCTCTACACCACCAGTGTTGCTACAGTTCCTAACAGGAGAAAAAGGCCATTGTATTAGTCAGGGTTCTCAGAGTGAACAGAGCTGAGAGAATGAATTGTGTGTGCGCGCGCGTGTGTGTGTGTGTGTGTGTGTGTATGTGTGTGTGTGTAGCTGTGTAGAGGGGGATTTATTAGAATTATGTACTGTGGTCCAAATAGTCCAACCATGGCTGCTCGTGATAGAAAGACCAAGAATTCAGTAGTTGATCAGCCCATGAGACTGGATGTCTCAGCAGTCTCAGTCTGAACCTGGTGCTGGAGTCCTAGGGCATTCTTAGAGAGCTGCTGGTTTTCAATCCACATTAGAATCCCAAAGAAGTAGGTTCTAATGGCAGCCCAGCAAAGGAAAGCCTCAGCAACAGAGTGGAAGGGTTTGTCAGTGAGAGTGAGGGCAAGCAGGCAGAAAAGCTTCCTTCTTCTGTGTCCTTTTATGTGAGGCACCATCAGAAAGTGTGATATAGATTTAGGATAGATCTTCCCACCCCAAATGATATAGTCTGGAAAATCTCTCATAGGCCTGCCCTGCTGCTTGTGTTTTAGTTGATTCCAAATGTAGTCAAGTTGACAACCAAGATCAGCCATCATGGCTGTGTCGAGTATTCCATCTTGATTAGGTCAGGCTGGGTGGTTCGTCATCCTGCATTTATGCTATATGTGTCTACTCTGATTTAATCCTCGTGATCTTATGATGAGTCTAGACACTTATGTAGCTTGCTTGGGAACCTTACAGAAGGGAAATAAATGACAGAGCCACAGCTAGAGGGTCATGCCTTTCTGCCATGGCTGTAGAGGGTGAGTGTGGGCAGCATCACAGCAGGCTTGGTTCAATGTACCACTAAAGAAGGATGCTCAGGATGAGTGCTGTGAAGATAATGAGCAGTGATTGGCAGGAGGATCAGGCAAGCTCTGATTGTCTATATTTTCAAGCGTGGCAGGCCTTCATCTCATGTTAGTGATTTCTGCTTATTTCACAATACGAGAATATTGAGAATGGCTACAGAGAAGCTTCCTCTTTGTTTTCGCATCTCTTCCTCTTTCTCTTCTATGATTGTTGAGGTAGGGTTTTACTGTATAGCTGAGGTTAGTCTCAGGCTCACAATTATCCTGCCTCAGCCTCACAAGTTCTCGCAATTACGTCTAAGAAAACCTCTTCAAGCAGTGTTGTGACATGGGGACAAAGCTCAAGTGCCAACCTACAGAGACTGGGTCCTTTGCTTTATAACTGGCCGCTGTCCAGTGAGACATATAGTACAAGGACTCTCAGAAGGCATTCCCAGAACAGTGTGGTAGTCAGATGGCCAGAGAGCCAGCTACTCATCTCAAGCTGATCTGTGATATGAGGGGCCACTTCTTGGGAGTGCTAGCCTTCTGTGACCTACCTACAAAACTCATAGCCATTCCTTCTACTCAGCACATGGCTCCCTGACAGACACCTCTAAGGAAGGATTACACCAACCCAGACTTTCTCCCAAAAGCCAGCTAGTCTGAAGTATGTGGTTGCCTTCAGAACTAAATTCAAAGGGTGATGGGCACATCATGGTGAATGGGTCCCATTATTTTAAAACTAAGGATGGCTTTCACATTTCTCAAAGCCTTGTCACCTGCTTATCCCTCTAATACTCATAACTTGGTTTCTAGGAATCAAAGTAAGCAAGACTTTTACAGCTCTTCACCCAGCATTCCCAGAATATTTGTTCCTACTCCTAAGGCAAAGGATTTAGAGGGAGCATGTGGAGGATGATGTGGAGTGTGAGATTATGATGGTATTAAAGGCCCAGTCTCCATTCCCAGCTCATTGAATAAGGTTCTTGTTTCATGAGAGCTGCTTATACTGCTCTGTAGGAGATCTTGGAAGCATCTTCTACGGTGTCTGAGCCTATGAGGATTTTTTTTTGCCTCTTCTATAAAATACCATCCTGTCTGTCTATTTGTGATTATTAGCATCCTGTCTGTCTTTTTGTCTTTTGTGTATCTTTTTATATGTTCCTGTTTGTGTAGTATGTATACATATGGAGACCAGAGGTGAACATGGGTATCTTTTTTCAGTCACAGTCCACCTTATTATATTTGAAGACAGAGTCTCTCACTGAACCTGGAACTCACTGATTGCTAGGCTATCTGGCCAATGAGCCCCAGATATCTACCTGCCTCTCTACCTCTGCTCTGGGTCATAGATGCTTGCTACCTTACCAGCTTTTTACACTGATGCAGGGGATCCAAGCTCAGGTCTGCATGCATGCACAGTGGGTGCTTTACTGACTGGGCCATCCTCCAAGCCCTTCCTGTCAGTTTTTACTTCTGCTGCCTGGTGAGTCACTTCTTCTGTTTCTGTTGGTCTAAAGGTGTCTGTGTGCCACTTCTGTAGTAAGGACTGGGTCTTTGTCTCTGTCCATGAGCAAAGAAATACCTCAGAACCAAGGATCAGGGAGTTTGCTGTGAGATTGTCTCCTAGGATGTCGAAAGCTACACCCATGAAGTCTCACCAACATGACTGCCTGCTCCCCTCTGGGGACACCTGTAAGCAGTGATACACATAAACTCACAGGAACACACATACATACACATAAATATATAACAAATAAATATTTCAATTAAAATATAATTACACCATTTTCTTCCTTCCCCTTTCTTCCCCCAATATAGATATAGATATTCTTTTAAATCTACAAAATAGTAGAAACGTACTGCTTCTGGGAGAAAAAAAAAGAAAAAAAACACTTAAACTGGGCCTGTTATGTTCTTCCTCCTATATCTTAGAGGTCCATAGCCTCAGTAGAATGTCTTCCTTCTCTTCTTAGGCAAAATTGGATGTTGGGTACTTTCATCGGTGTTTAAAAACAAGTGAACCTCAGAAACTGCTGGGCTATACCAGTTATATAGAGCGGCCTTGCAGGATATGCAAAGGTCCTTGCACTGTTGCTGCTGTTGAGTTACATGCTCTGCAGCTGGCGTTAAGTCTCTGCTCAGTGTATGTCAGTGCTGCCTGCACTGCACATGGCTCAAGACCTGGAGGGCTTTTGACGTAGGTGGAGGCTGAGACACCCAGGAACCTACAGAGTGCCAGGGAAAGGTTTGAGAACAGTATTTAGGCAGGCACCGACACATCCCTTGGCTAGAGAGGTGCCTCTCATGGGACAGCGGCACAGAAAATGGTAAAGCAACGCTGCGGGGGGAATCGGTTGGGAAAGCCTTGCCCTCTGGCTTCACCTGTGCCTTTGCCGAATTCTCCTGTGACAGGGAATTCCTTTGGCTTTTCCTTTCCCCTGCCAGAGAAGGATAGCCCCCGAATGAGGGGAAATTCACTTGGCTCTGTCTTCTAGGGTGCTCTTCTGTATATGCCTTAGAAAAGACAGCAGTTGACTGTCCCCAGGGGTGGTGGGAACAATGGAAACAGTCAGAGTCCCACTGTGAGCCTTGCTCAGGGTGGTGAGGAATGGTGACCTAGTCACAAGTGCTCTGTGTGTTCTGTCCCTCAGGTGCACCAGTACTATAGCTGCCTTCCAGAAGAGAAAGTCCCATATGTCAACAGTCCTGGAGAGAAACTGCGAATCAAGCAGCTATTGCACCAGCTGCCGCCCCACGACAATGAGGTAAGGTGTTTGGAGGGGACTTATGCTGGATTGACCCTTTTCCTAATAGTTGTGATCAGTAAGATTGTTGCCCCCCCCAAAAAAAAACCATCCGGCAATTGATATGAAGTTTTAACTTCTTTAATTAGAATCTAAAGAAACTGGCTGATAATTTGGTAGGCCACTCCTTATCCCACTCCTCACCCCCCAAAGAAAACCAGTCTCACTCTGGACAGGGTTAGACTCCAAGCCTGGCATGACTGAGTAGTACAGAAAGCAGGGAGTGCTGTTTGAAAGCCCGGGCCAGTGTTTTCTGACTGGAATGTGTCCTGCTAGTTGCTTGTGGGAATTGGGAGGATGACTAAGAACCGCTTCATGACAGGAAGAAACGCTGTAAGTCTCTCAGACTTTCAGGATTGTTTCCTAAGAAGTGAATGTACAGGTTCTCCGTGTCGAGGGCAGCCAAAATTCCAGGTCTAGATTGGCAGCTCCCACCAGGATGTTTGTGAAGCCAGAGTCCACCTTGTTAGAGTCAGCCATCTGTATTTTGAAAGTAGTGTGACCATGGACATTCCTTTTGTCTAGTTCCAGAAACACCGCTCTGGAAGCAAGCGTTTATTTATTTGATTCTGAGTTTGAGTTTTTGAGAGCAGCTTTCACTTTAGCCAGGATAACTTGGAATCCTCTCAGCAGCTCATGAACTCTTTCTCTTGCTCCTCCTCTTCCCGAGTGCTGGGCTACAGAGGACCTCCCGTGCCTGGCCATTATTACTTATTATTGAAATCACATTGATCCTAAAGAAGAAATATGAAAGGAAGCTTCTAAAAGATCGTGTGGGAGGAGATTAGGTTTCTAAGCTGGAAATTAATTTGTAGGTATCTGGTTTCAAAAATCAAGAATCCTACAGATTTTTATTATTTAGCTCTCTATTTTTAAAAAAAAAAAAAGGCATACTTTTTAAATTGAAAGGAAAGAATTACCCCTGCATAGGGCTGGACACTAGTTCCTACCAGCTCATTCCATACATGGGCTGAGTCTCAGGTGACATATTTATATAAAAGGGAATAATTTTTTAACATTTTTATGAGATGTGTGTGTCTGTGTGTCTGTGTGTCTGTGTGTAACACTCACATACCACATCGTGTATGTGAAGGTCAGAGAGCAACTAATGGGAATTGGTTTTCTCCTTCCACCATGTGGGTTCTGAGGATAAAACTCAAGTTGAGAATATCATATTTTGCAGCAAGCATCTCTGTCTCCTGAGCAATGCCTTGCTGGCCCAGAAGGAGGCAATTGGAGCTGCTAATGCTGAGGAACTGAGAGTGTAGATATTAGTCCAGCCCTTGTCTAGCATGTGCAAAGTCCTGGGTTTGATTCTCAGCACTGCAAAACTAAATACATGAATCTGAATAAGTGAGACAGCGTCTCAAAACCTGAAGCAGCTCCCTAGAAAGTGGCTTCTCTCTCTCCTACTCCCTATTTCAGAGTTCATAAAACAAATACAAAAGCTGACTCCTTTAAAGATGAAAGCAAGCACTGTAACCGGATGCCTGGATAACGAATCTGGAGGTGAAAACGCAAGTTTTTACAAGCAGGAGGGGTGTGCCTGTTTTTAAAAGCATGCCCATAAAATGTCATCACGACCATGTTTTGTGGGCTGTTAGGTTTCTAGAACATTCCCCTAAAGACTTTTTTTTTTTTTATCTGTCACTTGAGGGAAGGAATTGATCTGCCCTCGTAGTGGCTCGTTCTGTTTATGGGTAACTGTGCTTTCATTAAATAGACACTGTTTGGATTATGACTCCATGTGGGTCAGATGTGCTACATCAGAGCCAGTGGACAAGACTTGCTCATTTGACATGGGATGTGGCCTCTTCTGAAGGCAGAGGTTGACTCTAAAGCAAATGCTTGATCCTTCTCTTTTCATTCGGACAGCACAAATTTGAATAGACTTAGTTGCTCTGACTTTCAAATTAACACACAGCAGTCCTAGTTGAGAGCTTTTCTTGTTATTTTCTTAACGAAAAATTGTCTGCACAGTGTAGTCAACATATCTGTAGTCTGATATCTAGATTACTCCAGAAAAAAAATGATGAGACGCATGGGACCACCTTTCCCAAAGGAAGGTACAAGTATGGCTTGGGGTGGGGTGCAAGCATGGTAATAAATGAAACTGAATGTGTGATGAGAGCCTGGTTCCTTTCAAATTACATTTTGTCTTTGTGATGCAGTGATGGGACAGTGAAGAAGTCTCAGTCTGGTCCTGGCAGGTCTCCTAATATCACTACAGCCCATTCTGTTCTCCCATCATCAGTAAGCACATCCGTTTTAGCATCTGCTGGAGATGCAGTGGTCTGCTGGGATCTAACAGTATGGTTTTATTCTGTTTGAGAGTTACCTTCCCAGCTTTGTGGCTGACTGACTTTTCTTAATGTAGTAATAACCTGTTTTCCTTTTAAGTAAATGCATCCAAGTTTCTTGAAGTGAGTCATATGCAATGACCAAAGTGCAGAAACAATGGAACACAGTGGCAGATCCCAGATGCAGATGCCTTTGCTGTCCCTCCCTTAATTCTTTGACACTCTGTGTTTTAAAAAGAAGGAAGTCTCTTTCTCACATTGTCACATTAGAGTCCAGACAAATGCCTGCCTAGTCTCATAACCCAGTGCAGGATGGAGAACAGATGATGTGCGTATCTGACAACCAGATCGGGGCCATTCTTTGGTGCAGGGCTCATTCACATAGACACTGACACATAAAACCTTCAGCTCCTTACAGTTTGTAAGGAGAATGTTCCAAGAAATTGCCACCTCTGAGCCACTCTTGGTGACTTCGATGTGAGTGTGGGGACAGTGTGAAGGGTGAGGAGCAGTTCTCGAATGTCTCTCCTTCTGGAGGCATGGACTCCAGAGTTCACAGCCTGTAGACTTCTTTTCACCCTCCTTGGTGCTGGCTCACCTTAAGTAGCTCCAAGCTGTGAGCCCTGAGTGGGGACATCAGTACTTCCCCTGGAATGATGACACCTCCTCCATGCTGTCCTCTGTGTGTTCAGGTTCGATACTGCAACTCCCTGGATGAGGAAGAGAAGAGGGAGCTGAAGCTTTTCAGCAACCAGAGGAAACGTGAGAATTTGGGCCGAGGAAACGTCAGACCCTTCCCCGTTACCATGACAGGAGCCATTTGTGAACAGGTGAGGATGGATTGGAGCCAGGAAGAAGTTCATTCTCCAGTCATTTTATTGTGCTCACCCTCTTTTAGGCCTCAAAGATGCAGCATGAGCAAGAGACCTGAAAGCTTTGTCTTTCTCATGTAAAGAAGTATGCACCAGGGGAAGTCATACAATAAATAAAGTCAGTAAAATAGAAAAGCTGCTGCAGAAGGGGCTAGGAAGGACTAGGAAGGTGCAATGACTGCAGGCCTCAAGGGTCATAGAAGACCCCTCTGAGAAGGTGGCATCTGGAGCAAAGGCAAGCAGAGATGTGCAGAAGAGACATAGAGATCTTGAACATGAGAAACAACTAGCATGGGAACCTTAAGGCAGGAGGGTAGCTCCTGTGGACAAGAGACAGTGGCCTGTGACTGGATTAGGGGGACTAAAGGGCTGGGATGTGCAGATCGTGGCAGAGTTTATGGAGAGCCATGTAAAGAACTGGAAGGACCAGACAGGGTCATGCCTTCATCCTTTGATCTGGACCATGAGTCAGTCTCTCATCCAGGGTCATCCCAACATGGATAACCTTGAAATGATGATGTGAGGGATGATACCTGAATTTATTCTGAGTTTGAGGGTTCTTTGTTAAAGTCTGATAGACTCCATGCCATCTCCTTGGCACCTAATTGAGTTGAAGGATCTAGAGTTATCTTCTGCCTGCTCTGCTGTAGCAATGCTTAGAGTGTGGTAGAGGAGATTGCTAAAGCAGGACAGGTATATCACTTGCCTGGGCCAACCTCACCCCATTCCTGCTTTCCAGGGAAGGCCGCAATGTCTTACCCTCAGAACATAGGTCTGTATTTTAATCCCAGCAGTAAGCATGAGTCATCTGTGATTTCTGCCTTGTATATCCTGTGCTTAAAAAGTGGTACTTTTCAATCAAGATTATAGGGAAGAGGGAGAAGCAATTTAAGTGTGAGTGGACTTTATGTGCCCTCTACCCTCCCGTTCAGTAGTACAGACCACCACCCCAGCCAAGCCCTCTCTCTGTAGCCTTTCCTTCCAGTGTTAACATGGCTATGCCATTGCATGAACTTTGGGATATGTAGGAAATGGTTAGGCCTTTCCCCCATGCTTTATAAGTTGACTTGTTGACTGCAGATCCCACCCACCCTGTATACTACCATGAGGTAGGATGTCCCTCTGTATGCTGTGAAAACGTTTTATTACCGTTAGTTAATAAAGAAGCTGATTTTGGCCAATACTCAGGCAGAATAGAGCGAGGTGGGAAACTCAAGCAGAGATAGAGGGAGGAAAAAGTCGAGTCAGGGAGATGTCGTGTAGCTGCCAAAGGAAAAAGATGTCAACACATTACTGATAAGCCACATGGTGATAACAGATTAGTAAAAATGAGTTAATTTAAGTTGTGAGAGCTAGTTAATAATAGCCTGAGCTAATAGGCCAAACAGTTTGTAATTAAAATAAATTTCCATGTGATTACTCAGAGCTGGGCGGCCGGGAAACGAAACCACAGCCTCCAGTTACATTACGGTGCTGAGAATCCATCTCACACCATCATGTTTCTCATTCTCTGTTACTTAAGTTGTCTTACTCAGGCCCTGGGGTGGGGGCTCCTGGGAAGAACAAGATAAATGTGCCTACCAGGTATGTAAAGCAGGGGACACACTAATTAGTATGCATATAACGCCCTAAGAGCTAACTGTTGGTAGTCGTTGGATGCCATTCTTTTACAGCTGATATTAATGCTATTTCTGTTTGCCTTGCAGTGCGGAGGGCAGATTAAGGGCGGGGACATTGCTGTGTTTGCATCACGTGCTGGCCACGGCATCTGCTGGCATCCACCCTGCTTTATATGCACTGTCTGCAATGAGCTTTTGGTTGACTTGATCTACTTTTACCAAGATGGGAAGATCTACTGTGGTAGGCACCATGCTGAGTGCCTGAAGCCGCGCTGTGCAGCCTGTGATGAGGTCAGAGCCCCATCTGTGTGGGAAGAGTTTAACTTTTCTGGTATATCCATGGAAAGTAAAAGTGGTGCCTTTCGTGTCGTGTCTGTGTCTGTCTCTGTCTCTCTCTCTCTCTCTCTCTCTCTCTCTCTCTCTCTCTCTCCCCCTCTCCCCCATAGACTATTCCCAGTATTCTTACCCTGACCCACAATCCCTCTGTTGTACCACGCATGCACATGGCCTTTGGCTTCCCATGTGGGGAAACAACCTTAGCTGACTCTACCCTCTTATGTTAACTCTTTCCAGAGAGAACTATCACCCGTCTCCCAATCATGGTGGATCTGGCATCTGACATATGACCCATAACACTCAGCACAGTGGATTCAGGGTCTCCCATGTAAGAACAGGGTGAGGAACCACATACTACAACCATCGAAGTCCTCAAATGCCATGCAGCTAACTTACAGTTAAATATATAGACACTCACACATAAATAAATAAAAATATAAAGTAAAGAAGCCATTGGGCAACTTTAGATTCCAGCTAAAAATCTGGAAAGTCCTCATTGGAAATAGAGCTCCATTTCTAGAAAATTCTCTGGAACAATTGATTAGTGAGGGGAAGAAAGTGGATGATGGTGTTTGATTTTTTTTCCTCCTACAAAAGTTTTGGAGATCAGTGGGTAACTGTCTGGATGTTTCCACCCCTGGCACCACAGGTGTTTGAAAGCATTGTGGTAAGAAATCAGAATGTCTACCTGCCAGCTCCACCAGGACAAAGCCAGTTGTCCATTCAAACTGCCTGAGAGCTTCACTTTTTCTAGAGACCTGGTGGGCCTTCACTAATGTGAATTCTGATAGTAAAGTTGAGGTGCTCCACTCCCTGGCCCTTGTTAAAAAAATGAATGAGGGTCAAACTCTGGGACTCTAGGCAGCCCCTTCAGTTTCTGCCTCAAGTGCACAAGTGCACATCACAAAGTTGAACAAGCACCACTGCTACCCGATCCCAAATCGTGTTCACAACCATGAACAGTCAGCACCCTCCATCCCCTCGATGCTCTTCTCTTAACCCCGTCTCCCAGCCCTGTCCCTGTCTGGATTCACAAGTGCTAGCATCTCATATGAATCAAATCTTCAAACATTTCCTTCTGCCTCTGGCTTCTTGGTCCACCTAGCATGATGGTTTCTAAGTCAATTTATGTTGTAGTAAATATTAACACCTCATCCCTCTCCGTGGCTGAGCATGAATTGCATTACTCTCTATGAACAATTTTATGCATATATCACATTTGGTTTTGCCATTTAGCGACTGATGTGCATTTGTTTCTACTGTTAACTGGGATGAACAATGCCATTGATGTGTGCATTTCTAGATACACATAAATTTTAAAATTTGAATGTTTTTCATGGTAATTCTAAGCCTAAATTTTGAAGGAATGCAAAACTATCTGCTAAAGCAGCTGTCCCACCTTCCATTCTTATTGCCAAGGTAAGATAATTCTAGCTCCTACACATGCTCTTTAAGCCTTGCAATTGTATTGTTTTTTATTATACCCAACCTAATAGGTATAAAATAATGCCACAGTTATATTTTAATGTATAATTGTCTAGCCATTAATAATGTTGAGTACCTTTTAAATATTTTGTCTATTATAGTAATAGACAAATAATACTTTGTTTATTATAATAAACAAATATTTTGTTTATTAAGTTGGGGGAAGAACTATGGGTTGGAAGCCTTTGCTCAGTTTTTACAGTCAGACTAATTTTTTTCTACTTGTGAGGGTTGCTCATATGACCAGGACATAAGTCCATTGTCAGGTGCATGGTTCACAGAGATGGTCTCCCATTCTCTTTGTATTTTTCCTTTCTTACTGATATTCTTCAAAGTGTGAAGGTGTTTATTTTGATGAAGTCCACATGATCTATTATTTACAGATTGTTATACACATTTGTGTTGCCATGACTGTGAAACCATTGCCCAGACCAAGGTCAAGAAGATTTATAGCTTTCATTTCTTTGAAGGCCTTCATAACTTTTTCCTGTTAGGTCATTGATCCCCTTTCAGTTACTTTTTGTTTATGGTGGGAGGAAGGGATTCAACTGATGGTTTTACATGAGATTTCTAATTGTCCCAGCCCTATGTGTTAGAGTCTATTTTAACATAGTTGATCTTAGCACCAACTTGACAACCAAATCGATTCCCAGACTCTTATTTAAGAGAGTTCATCTATGTTAGTTTTTATGACAATACCACACTAAACTGATTATTGTAGCATCATAATAATTTTGAAATATATGCTTTGAAGTTTAAAACAACTCTGATGGGTCAAAACATGAACTACTTCTCAGGACCAGGAAAGTATTAACATGAAGGTGACCAATTCTGAGGCACTGGGAAGTGTTAAAACCATGGCCAGCTGGCCACTTGGCCTCTCATCTGGAAGCAGCAGTCACTTTTCTTAGCTGAGGATTATTATCATGCTAAATGCATTCTAAGCATTCTAAGCATTGCCCAATTTGATGTTTTCAAGAAGAAAAAGAAGAGAGTTCCAAAGATTCATATGACATTCCCCATTTTAGAAAACCCTGTGCCTCAGCCAAATGAAGCTGGTATGTGAAAGCTATTCTTTTTTTGCTTTCTGTTCCCCAAGGTAGACCATTTGCTTTCCACCAAAATATGGCAGTGTAGTGAATTGTGCTTCAGGAGCTGGTATATATGTGGAATTAGCTTACGGACATGCAGTGCTGCTTGTCAGCTTAGGGGTCACACCTGCTTTCTCATCTCCATAGTCTGGGGCTCTGTAACTCTCTCCGGTGTATCATCATGGTGAGTCTTGGATACTGACCAGTGACTTTCCCATCTCCAGATCATCTTTGCAGACGAGTGTACGGAAGCTGAGGGGCGACACTGGCACATGCGACACTTCTGCTGCTTTGAGTGTGAGACTGTGCTGGGGGGGCAGCGCTACATCATGAAGGAAGGCAGGCCCTACTGCTGCCACTGCTTTGAGTCCCTGTATGCAGAATATTGTGACACCTGTGCCCAGCATATAGGTAAGGCCAGATGGGCTCCGCCTTGTGTCTGACACAGTTAGAATCCCTTTGGTTATAATTAATAATAATAATAATAATAATAATAATAATAATAATAATAAATAAAAACCCCAACTCTACCAGTTTCAGTGAAAGGAATTTCTTGGATCATGTTATTAGAAAAGCCAGAGTATTTGGCCTCAGGTCGAGGTAGATGAAGGGTTAAAAAATAATGCCCATTGTTTCGTTTTGCCCTGTATCAGTTCAATTTGCCTTCTCTTGGCATCTTTTAGGAGCAAGTGATGTTCACAGGGTGGTTGAAATGTTGTTCTGGTTATACATAGTCCTAATACATGCCTTCTCAAGAGGAGGAAGGAATTGACATACCAGTTTCCTAGTTAGTTCCTCTGGATGGGCCCTCGATCTACCTTCAAGTAGGACTTTGTGGTGTACTTTTCCACTCTCAGGAAAAAGTGTGAAGTCCCCAAAGGAAAATGTGGGAGACATGGATATATCCCTCAACAACATTTTAGACAAAATCAGGAATGGGCAGAGGGAAGAATAGGGTGGGGTCCTTTGGTAATGAGGGATGGCCATTGGCCTCCAGCAAGTCTGCCTTCTAGAGACTCATCAACAGTGAACCTAGCCAAAGGCAGAGCAAAACAAACAGTTTACAAACTGTGTGTTCCCAGTTCACGGCACATTGAAGGTGGTGAGAATCATCCCCATTCATTCAGCCCTTCAGCCGGTCAGCTTCATCGGATGGGCTTTTGCCTTGCTTTTTCTGGTGCCTTGGGAATGAACAGCACTGTTTGAGAAATGGTGACGGTGGACAAATATCTATGCCCTTTCCATCGTCATGAAACTCCAAGAAGCCTGTTTGGAAGCTACCAATATCATACCTGCAGTGAGGAGATGTGGAGACTCCCTCTCATGGCTCCATTTTGCTCTACTTAGCTTTTGTAAGGATTCAAAGGAAGCAGCCTTTTCCCTGGGGTTCATCACAAATGAGAGCTCTAACAGTGCCTTCTAGACTTGGGTGATGGCAAGACCCTTTCCCCAAAGTGCCCTCCCCTCTCACCAAATGCCACCTTGACCAGGGGACCAGAACCGTTCTGTTTCTAGGATTGTCACATTCAGCCATGCTGATATTTTTTTGGTACTTTGAATTAGGAAGTAGGGATCTGAGCTTTGAGGCAGGGAAGTGGGTGGGGCCATCGCAGAGACTGTGGTGTGTTGTATTGACTCCAGGCTGTGAATGGGTGGGTTTCAGTGCTTACCCAGGTGGGAAAGACGGAGCGTTAGACACTTAACCCACAACATTGACACCATCTTCTGATAGCTTTTCTGTGTCCTTTCCCTTTCCACAGAGGCCAAAAGCCTAGCCACAAATGGCCACTTAAGCGTTTTCTCTCAGAAGCTTGGGAGAGAAAAACTCTGTTTAATGACTGTCTTGTGTGTGCCTCAAACGGCCCCTCAGTCTTCTATCTTCCTTCAGCTGTCCACAGCTTTTATTGGCATCCTCCTTTCCTCTCGAACCCATAAAAGGCATCCATCCATATTTTACTAGAAAATATGACTGCTGTGGTCTGCAGTCTGTCTGTTGCTATAGTTAAGTTGCTGTCCCTGATTTTTTCTTTTTTTATATCTATTTTTCTGCAAAATGTCATTTCCCTAGGACGGCAAGATCCTGCTGTGTGTATCATGTGTACCCCAGCCATGGATGCCACACCTCTGCCCATACTGTATAAATATTCCATATTTATGCAGCTGTTCAGAGCAGATCCTACGTCAGGCAGCCATTACCAAGGCAACAGGACTCTTGCTTGTGCATAGCAGAGTAAACAGTCTTATAAACAGATGAGGCTGTGGTGGCAGCAGATGCATGCTCCTTTAGAGAGGGCTTAGAGGGCTTAGAAGGGGGATTTTTTTTTTAAGGCATGCTTAGATGTTGAACACAGAGCCCTTTTCCAGATGTTTGGAGTTCAGGAGCAGTTCAGAGGGCCATCTGACATCAGTGGTGTTTATCAGAGGCAATGTTCAGCTGTCTGCCTGGCTGCTTCGTAATTTGCCTCCCCTGTACTCCCCCCTCCCCACCCTGTCCTGTGAGCCCCCATTCCAGAAAGCTTGGCCCTCCTCTAATACCCCTGAGCCCACTCCCATGGTCCCATGCAGCGTGGTGGCAGACAGGGCAGGGGACCCACCCTTCCAAGTTCTCTGGTGGAGCATGGACAAGGACACAGCTGTGGGATACCACACTAAGTAACTGCATGTCACCAACAATCCTGGGCAGCTGAAGATAGCAAAATAAGCTCTTGACACAGAGAAGAAAAACTGCAGAGGAGGAAAGAGAAGTCGTCTTGGGGGTTTGTTTCTGGACAGCATCCAGGCAATGGCCCTCTGCAAAGAGAGAACTAGGCATTCAGACCTAAGAAAACCAAAGAAAACCAATGGCTAGCAGTCTGAGACGAAGCAGTCACCACAGGCTAGTTTCATCTCTGTGCCTCTGTTGGAGAAAGCAAGGCCTAGAGTTGAAGCTCCTTGCCTGGACCCACACCAATGGAAAGCACAGACCTAAGATTCAAACTCAGCAGATGGGCATCAGCAGTTTCATAGCCCCTGGAAGTGGCGGAGCTGGGCTAACCCCACTCTCAGCACATTTTCCTACATCCCTGTGTAGGCCATTGCTTCCCCCTTAGGCCTGGGCAGAAGCATTAGCTGGAGCCCCAGCTTAGAGATACCTATTTCCAGCCCCATCCCAGCTTTCCATCCTTAGTCTACCTGGGAATGCTGGCGGTCATGGGGGTAGAGTTAGGTCCATAGTGCCCTTCTCAAATGGGGTTGTTACAGCTCTTGTCCTCATGAAGTTTCCCTCTTATTGTCCCTACGGATTAGTGCCTACATGAAGAGACACTTCCTTCCCCAGTTTGGGGAACATCTAGTGGGAGAAGAATCTGCCTCCTTCACACCTGTCTCTGGGCTCTAGTAACACAAGAGTCAGCAGAGGTAGAGCCTGCTAGGAATAAACTGCTTCCTACAGCGCTCTGGTCCCAGCAATCAGTTCCTGATGTAGGAGGGTCATCTGTCTATGTGTTGCTTTCATTGGTTAATAAAGAAACT
>LOEQ01001759.1:98186-126804 GCA_001685075.1 Bramus lutescens
CGTGCAGGAGCTGGGCTGGACGAAAAGCAGGGCCCGCTCCCCTTATTACAACAAGTTCCCTCCCAGTTCTTGGTGTATCCCTCTCTAGAAAGGTGTCTGGATGTCACACCTTGAAAATTCAGGCTGTGAAACTCTGGCCACTAAAAATAGAGGTTCATTTTAGGGCTGTGGGGATACCTTTATCATCACGCACTTCATTCTTGAGATCGGTTCCTGCCCACAGGAATCCCAAGGGTCAATATTCTAATAGGCTGTCCCCTGGGCAGGGACTCCAACTGCCTGCTTATTGCCTGTTATAGCTCTCTTAGAAGCAGCCCCTGATATCCCTCTCACTGCCCTGTTGCTGGTTATGAGCAATCCCTAGAGCAGACCCCAGGACTAGAAGATATTGTTAACTACTAACCAAGGTTTGTTCCAAGGGTGGTTTCAGTGCCCCAAGCTAATGGCTTGGCACAGAGATGGCATCCCCAAGGGAAGCACCCTCTTTCCATCAAAAGAGGCCAGAGGAACTAATAAGAAGCAAGAGAAGAATTGAAGGGATGTGGGAGGTTTCCTAACACACAGGACCATGACAGCCAAGTTCTGCTGTGAAGGAACTCTGCTTCCACTTTTCCTGATGACACTGGGTGCAGATTGTGTGCCAACAGGATGGCAACATCTTTTGCAAAAATACCCATGTTTTTTCCTTATCAAGAGTAAGCAGAATTTCCCCCACTGAGAGTTGGAGCCCACTCCTCCCTCCCCACTTCTTGCCTTTCCACTGACTAAGTCTGTTCAGAACCACAGGATGGGCAGTTTCTAAACAGCACAAACATTTCTCACAGCTCTGGAGGATGTGAAGGCCATGGTCAAAGACCTAACATATTTGGTGTCTGGAAAGGTCCACTTTCAGGCTCAGAGCTGATATCTCATTATGTCACCATATAGGAGAGGGGATGAACAAGTTCCCTTGGGTCTCTTTTGCAAGGATATCGATTCATTCATATGGGCAGAACCTTCATGATTGAATTAACTCTCAGAGGATCCTACCTCCTAATACTAGCATTGGTGGGTATTAGGAATTGAGCATGGAGTTTCAGGGAGAAACAGATACTCACATTATAGCATCCAACAAGCAGCCACCATAAGTGCCCTATGTTTGATGACAAGTAGTGATACAGTTCATCTATCCATCCACTATAAGTAGTGATACAGTTCATCTACCCATCCACTACAAGTAGTGATTCAGTTCATCTATCCATCCACTGTAAGTAGGAAGAACTATTACATAGGTCCTGGAGACCCCATGGAGACTTCTGACCCTGTCTCCATACAGCACCTCTTTCCGTGAAAGAGATACGTAATAAACCTTTAAGTGTGGACAATGGTGTGATAGAAAGGAGTATTGACACTGTACGGGAAAGTCAAGAAGCAGCCAAGGCTACTATTGGCAGTGGACAAGAAGGCTCATGAGAAGCAGGTTCCTGAGTAGAGTAAAGAAGACAGGACTGTTATGGCTTTTCAGAGCAGGACTTCTGAGTACTGATCTGGTCTCTGATGCCTAATTAATTTTATTACCTTGGGCAAGCCATTAACCTTCTGTGTCTGCATTTCCTCATCTGGAAAACAGAAACTCTGGTAGAAACTCAGCTCAAACAATCAAGTGCTTTATCAGACTAGTACTGTCCCAGACTGACTATCCCTTAACTGGGAGCAGATTTGGTTCAACCTTTAGAGTTGTGCGTGTCTATAATGAGGTACTTGAAGGCTAGGATACAAGAGTAAACATGGAACTCATTTATATTTCGTATATAGCTTATGCATATAATTTCAAGATACTTATATGTGACATCTTAAATACTTTTATGTACAAAGCAATTTTATTATACAGAATTTTCTGCTAGCATCTTGTTGACACCAAAATTTTGGCTTTTGAAGCATTTTGAGTTTGGGTTTTTCGATTAAGGTTGCTCAACTTCTGTTGCTATTTGGGGAAAATGTGTCTCTGGCAGAATTCATGGCTAAGCTGTTCTGATCTACATTTTCCATGCTGCTCCCAAGGGAAGTTAAGAAGTCAGCTGACTGGTAGAATAAGCTCTATGATCTTGCCCCATGCAATCAGTGCCCACATTGGTTGTGGGCACTGATTGCATGGGGCCTGATCATAGAGCAAGTGACATAGTTTTTTGTTTGTTTTGCTTTGTTTTGGTGTTGTTTCATGTGGTGTTGTAGTGCTTGGTACAGCTCCTCAGCCTCCTTTCTGTCTCTTGCTTCCCAGGAATTGACCAAGGTCAAATGACCTATGACGGCCAACACTGGCATGCTACTGAGACCTGTTTCTGCTGTGCTCACTGTAAGAAGTCCCTCTTGGGGCGACCGTTCCTCCCAAAGCAGGGCCAGATATTCTGCTCACGGGCCTGCAGTGCTGGGGAGGATCCCAATGGCTCTGACTCATCTGATTCGGCCTTCCAGAATGCCAGAGCCAAGGAGTCTCGTCGCAGTGCCAAAATCGGCAAGAACAAAGGCAAAACAGAGGAGGCTATGCTGAGCCAGCACAGCCAGCTGCAGGTGAGTTCTAATCGGCTCTCGGCTGATGTGGACCCCCTGTCAGTGCAGATGGATCTCCTCAGCCTATCCAGTCAGACACCCAGCCTCAACCGGGACCCTATTTGGAGGAGCCGGGATGAGCCCTTCCATTATGGGAATAAGATGGAGCAGAACCAATCCCAGAGTCCTCTGCAGCTCCTCAGCCAGTGCAACATCAGAACTTCCTATGGCCCAGGAGGGCAGGGAGCAGGAGCCCAGCCTGACGTGTGGGCCAAGCACTTCAGCAACCCCAAGAGAAGTTCATCAATGGCCATGAAGGGGCATGGTGGCAGCTTTATCAAGGAATGTCATGAAGACTATTACCCAGGGAGACTGATGTCCCAGGAGAGCTACAGCGATATGTCCAGCCAAAGCTTTAGTGAAACCCGAGGCAGCATCCCAGTTCCCAAGTACGAGGAGGAGGAAGAGGAAGAAGAAGGTGGCATATCAACGCAGCAGTGCCGGCCCCGTCGTCCACTCAGTTCCCTGAAATACACAGAGGACATGACACCCACGGAACAGACTCCTCGTGGCTCTATGGAGTCACTGGCCCTGTCAAATGCAACAGGTAGGTTGGTCCTGGGCACTACAGTGTTTTTCTATACAGTGCCCTCTTCCAGCTGGATGGTGAAGAAGGTTGACCCAAGTGTAAGATAGCTTCTGTCTTTAAAAGAGAAAGCCTGAGTCCAAAGTCTAGATGCCTATGGTACATGATGAGGTTTAGGGGTGGGCAAATGCTCTTGGTAGAAGGAGAGGAGCCAAGTCAAAAATGATGCCTTCTCTGGTGTTTGTTTTCAGCTTGCCGGGTGGGGCTCTGGAGATTGTGTGGCATTTCTTCTGGTGACATTCAGACTGATGTGCCATCCTACCACATCCACCCATCATTGCCTTTGGACTACTAGATAGTGGCATTGTATGTGTATGTGGGGGGAATATAGCAAAGTTGTAGGGGTGGCCAGGGGTAAGGCAAAATGCTGGCCAGCAGCATTCATGGGGAAGAATAGCTGTAAGGTGGTGGTGTTTACCACACACCTGAGATGCAAATGCCTCAGCCTGGTGTTGCTTGAGGAGCCCAGTATCTCAAAGATATACAAATAAAATGTAATATATAGATATTATATATATAATATCTATATGAAATACGGAGAAATATACAGATGAGGAGGAAAGCTGACTAAAAGGGACAGGATGGAGGCAGACCATCTCAGGATACTGTCTCTAACAGTTTTCCAGCTGGCTATAGAGATAAGACAGTTGCCTAAGATCACCATGGCTTTACTGTATGTTCTGTGTGCTTGTCTTACTGATCAGGGTATGCAAACTGGCCAGAGTGCTGTGTCAGACTCAACCAGTGAGTCATTTGTCGGGAGTGTTTCAGTCAGGCTCAGCAGAGCCACGTGTTAGTCTGCGCCTGGATGAGAATGCTCTAGGGCGTACTAGGTGTACTCAGTGTTTCTGTCTCTCTCACAGCGGAGACTCAGAGTCACAGGTCCCACAGTCAGGGACATGTCTGGGGTCTACACCTTTTTGTCACTGCAGCATAGAGACATCCATCTCCTTGTAGATGAGGTATACTCGGACTGTGACTAGAGAAGGTAAACTCTGGTAGTCCCGTCTGATGGGCTCAGCTGCTGCTCAACCCCCACTGCCAGTTATCATAAACAGGAATATTTCCGCTAACGCATACAGTTCTTACCACATGCCAACCATTGTTCTGGGCACAATGCAAATATTAGCCATTAATTAAGTTGTCACAACACTACAAGGAAAACATCATTATTCTTATTTCTGAGTTGGAAAATCAGAACCAGAAAGTTTTAGCATTACTCAGCTTTTTAAAATTAATTAAATCTGCCCTTTGACAACTTCATGTATGTGTATAGCATATTCTGATTACTCTCCTGCCCCAACCTCTCATCTCCCTCCCGTGCCTGTTGTTCTTCCCAATGGGTCCCTTTTTCATGCCCATGTCTTTTTGTTTCGTTTTGGGACCCACTGAGTTTTAACCAGGGGTTTTCTGAGTGACCATGGGCATGAAACTACCCATGGAAGCTTGGTGGGTACACATCCAAAGATAATGTCTCCCCACCCTCCCAAAGCTTTCAATAGCCAATAGTTCAGCAGAAAGAAGTAGGGCCTGCATGACCCCTCCTGTCCAGGCTTGGCTATTGACCCCAGTGTTCCAGGGATGAACAAGGAGGTGCCCCATTGACTCCAGAGCCAAACTTTCTGTTAACCCATCATCTGCTGCCATCATATTCCCCCACCTGATTAGATCTTTCAGAGCAGTTAAAAACACAGACTTTTAAAGATGTGGAATCCATTTAAACCCTCTCCACGACAAACAAAAGCCTGAGTCATCGGATGTCTATACAATGAGTTTTACCTTGTCTCTCTCCTCAGAAGCTTTGATTAACTGTGCTCCCACTTGTCCCAGAAGACAAAGCTCAGCTGTTCTTACCCCCCGTTTCAGATGATGAAAAAAATGAGACTCGGGTGAATAAGCACCTTCCCTGACATTGTAGAAATAAGCAATTGGTGTGGCGAGGACTTCCCGGGAACACTCATGTGCTATAATCATAAGAGGACAGTAGGTAAATATGCACTTCAGCCTCTGAAGCTGGTTTCTTAGGCAAGACCATGTGCCCTAGAACCACTGGGACATGTGGTAAGATGTGTGCTCCTCAGCCTTCTCCCCAGGGCCTCAGCACAACAGAGGCAGAGCCCAGGCATCTGTGTTTGCTAGCTCCTCCTTGCTGTTCCTATGTGCATTGTTGTCTTAAAACATGTTCTGGGTTTGTCTATTTTGACCATAACATTAGGGGATCTTATGAGGAAATTGGAGGTACCAATTAGGAGTCTGGGGAAGGCCAAGAAAGCACACACAGTCTCCAGTTCTAAGGGAGAGATGAGGGGGTGTTTACCCCGTGATTCTCAGAGAATCATCAGTGGACACTCCCTCTGCCTCTGATTTCTGAAGGTAAACATGGAGCCATGTGTGACGAGGCTGAGAAAAAAGATTCCGAAGATCAGCACTGTCTGATATGGTAACTAGTGGCCATGTGTAACTATTAAAATTAGGTTAATTAAGATTAAATATAATGAACGTCACAGGTAATCCATTGGTCTATAGGTAAGATATACGTGCTATATTAGTCAGGGTTCTCTAAAGGAACAGAACTGGTATACATACATTCATACATACATATGTACGTACGTACATACATACTGGGAGGTTGTACAGGGAGGTATTAGATTAGCTTACAGGATGTGTGTGGTTCAGGGAGTCCAACAATGGCTGTCTCACAGTCAAGAGGCTGAGAATCCAGGAGTTGTTCAGTCCACAAGGCTGGATGTCTGAGTGGCCCCAGTCTAGTGCTGAAGGCCTGGAGGATTCCTGGAGAGCTGCGGGTCTGCAGTCTGTATTGGAATCCCAAAGAAACTGGTCCTAACACTGGCAAAGGAACTTGCCAGCGAGGGTGAGGGCAAGCAGGCAGAAAGCAAAGCTTCCATCTTCCATGTCCTTTTGATCTGGGTGTCTACCAAAAGATGCCACCCAGGTTTAGAGTGAGCCTTCCAGCATCATATAACCTGTTCAAGAACTCTCTCACTGGAGTGCCTGGCAGCTCAAATTTCAGTTAATTCCAGGTGCAGCCAAAATGAGCTATCTCAAGTGTAACAGCAGTGGACCGAAATGTAAATTTTCTTTCCATTAATTTAAATTGCATTAACCGCATGAAGCTAATGGCAGCCCTGCCAGATGAAAGGACAGAGTAAGTGTATGGTCTGTGTGCGGGGTTAATCCCACTGTCAGTCTCTGGGAGCTCTTATACAAGCCTTGGAGCCTTGGTTTTATGGTTTTTCAGCTACTGGTTGAAAACAATAGTAGGTTGGGAATTACATTTCCGATGTTAATTTCTTTAAAATCATTATTTATTTGCTTTAGACAGGGTCTCATGGCTGACCTCAAACTCATTATATAGCTGACAAGGACTTTCAGCTTCTGGATCTCTTGCCTCCAGTGCTGGGATCACAGGAGCACACGACACCCAGTTCATGAGGTGCTGGGGGTTGAACCTGGGGCTTTTGGGAGAGCACTCTACCCAGTTACCTCTCATATGGACTCTGGGTTCAGATTGTCCCTTCATCTATTTTTTAACACGTGACTACAGATTGAACCCGGAGCCTCATGCCTGCACCCCTGAGCTGTACCCCCACCGCCTTTTTCTTTTCATGGTTTGTTTTGAAGCTAGGTCTCGTTTGTTGCCCAGCAGGCCTTGATTAGTGATCCTTCTTGCTCGGCCTCCTGAGCAGCTGCATTGCAGGCTGCTACTACCAGGCCTAGCTCCACTTCATTGTACAGGAGTCCTGTGACTTTAGACAAGTCTCAAAAAAGTTCTCAAAGGCTTGATTTTCTAGAAATCAGGGTTTAATGACTTAATACTTCCTTTGTAGGGATTTTACAAAAATTCAATGGTAGGTGTAGTTAAATTCAAGAGACGTGTCTGACCCTCTGTAATGGTTTCTGGATACTGAATATTGTTAGTCCCTTTTCCTTCAAGACGCATTGCAGGATGACTCAGCTGTCTCCTCTCCTGGTGTTCACCAATGTGTGGGTTTGCTGTATGTAGAAATACCCCTGTGGCCTCATCTTTCCCCAAGCAGCAAGTGAAGAAAGCAGGAAAGTGAAGAAAGTCGTTTTGTACCCTTGGTTTACCATGGTACTATCAGACATGACAGCCAGGTAGAAAAATGACAGCTAATATTACAAGCACAGCTTCTGGTCCTCCTTGTAGCACAGCATAAATGACTTTTTACATCCTGTCCCACATAGCCCTACACTGAAGATACAGCTTTGAAAGATGTAGAAATCTGGCCTTCTCTTTTCTGATGCTCAGGGACGGATTTGAAGTCCGCCAGAACATTTAGTAGTCTTTTGAGGAGACATTGATCTGAACCATTCATTCATTTTTAAGCCTTAGAATCATAGACTGAGTTACCGATATCATTCATTAAGCCTATAAGGCTTGGTTCAGGAAAATGGATTTATTTTTCCTTCTGAGGTAGGTAACTTATGTGATTGGGTAAGTTCAGTGTTTAATCTGGAAGACAGCATGGTCCTTTGTGAACAGCATTGTTCTTTTGAACAAATCTTAATAAAAGCACAACTCAGTCATTTGTCAGCATCTGATCTGGGCCCTGGCACTACCCAGGTTGTTTAGAACTGGGAGTGGGCAAGCCCTTCTCCATGCAAAATGCGGTCCATGCCTTCTGCTACCACTGGGTGACTCAGGAAAGCACAGTTACCACTGCGTAAACAATGTGAGAGCCTTGCGAAGCTCCTCAACCCTGCTCTTTCCCAGATGTCATGTGGTGTTACATGATAATGGTGATCATAGAAGACCACTGATCATGAGTCAACACCTGACACTTTTACATGCATCGTAGTTTTGAATCCTCACAGCCCTCAGAGATAAATCACTATCACAGCCATTTCGGGGATGAGAACGCTAACATTCATGGCAGTTGTCAATGCTGACATCATGCCTTAGATAAATAGAAGCTGCTGCTTCCTTAATCTGAGTTCTAACAAATGGCAGTGACTTGAACCCAGGTGGAGCAGACTGTAAAGTCCGTGCTTTTACCAGCCCTGTTCCATGTCCTCACAAGAAGGGCCGTGATCACAGCCCGGGGATTTGCACAGTGATTTTATATAAAGAAACTAGGCCTCCCTTCCCTGCTGTAGCTGGTGTGTGTGTGTCAGTCTGACTCTGGTGATGAAGCATAAGAGCACAAGTACTCAAAAAAGCCAAAGGACAGGAGGCAAAAGGATCAGTCGGGTGTGAGGTGCCGAGATCGGTCAGCCTTAGAAAGACGAGGGAGACCAGGACAAAGGTCCAGGGGTTGGTGCCCAGGCAAGTGAGATAATGGAAGAAGGACATAGCTGGCCCCAGTGTGTGACAGGGATGGGACTGGAGGCCCCCCACAGAAGCCATTACCACTGGACAGCTCTAGGCTATGAGATGGTCCTGACTGAAGAACTGAGCATGGTCCTCAAGGACTAGCCGCTTTCTGTAGGTGGTGGTTAGAGCAGCAAGAGCTGAGACCAACAGGAAGGGGTCAGGGAAAGGGAAAATGACGTCTTTGCTAACCCTCCCGTTCATTCGGCATAGGTGACCTGAGTGCCTCCTCTGTGGAGTACAGCCGGCTGAATAAGAGCACAGGCTGTGCACGGCCTGCCCAAGTCGAAGGCTGGCTTACCTATTCTTGCTTCGTTGACCTTATCTTTAAACTGTAATGTCAGGGTTGTTGAGGGGAATTTAGAACAGTGCCCAGCACCCTGGAAGGGTCCATAGGACATCAGCAGCCGCTGACAGTAGTAGGGACAACTGCCTGTACGTGCCACTAAGGATGTGCTACTGAGCTAAAATGAGCTGGAACCTTCTCTGCTTGTATCTATAGTCTAGTGGAGTTAACAGTAACCATGCAAAGGAGCAGTATAGAATTGCAGGTGGTAGGGACGGTATCCTACAAGCTATACACAGGAGGAATCTTGGTGCTGGCGGACAATCGGGGAGGGCATCCTGAAAAAGAGACACAGTAAGGGAAGGACTGAACAGTGTGAAGAGCAGCATGTGCAAAGGCCCTGTGGTTGTAGGATATGGCAAGTGTGAGCTGAGGGAAGCTCATGGCTGGATGGAAAACAGTCACAAGTCTGGTAAAGAAGGGAAGACCTCCGAGGGCTATGGGAAAGCCTTTAAAATGTCACGCCAAGAAGGGAACAAGTGACATCATCTGATCTACATATTGATGAGATGGCCATAGCAGTTTTAGGGGCATGTAACTAGCAAAGGGCCAGTGTAGCCTCATAAGAAGATGGGGGGGGGCAGTCCAGAGTAGTATTCAGGGTATAAACAGGATAAAGAAGTTCAAAATAAGAAGAAGGTCAAGACAGCCTGTTAAGGGAAGAAATGGGCAGAGGTTTGCAGCAGTGCAGGGAATGGGTCCTGGGAGCCAGGGGAAGATTGACTTGTGAGACGCTGGTGCTGGGTGAGAGGTGTCAGTGTCAGAACTGCTGACTTCTGCCAACATCGGCAGAAACTGCCTGTGTGATTGGCCTGGCTCCGAGGAGAGAGCTGATGGGTTCCCCACCTTTTGTTACATCCATGGCACATTTTGTCATTTGTACCTTTGGGCAGCCCTCATCTCCCTCCCTGGAGAAGGGGGAGTCAGTTGTTCGATGTGAAGCCATTGGTGGCTGGGGGGGGTGAGGTAATTTTTTACAGTGTGTATAGCAAGCTGGAGAAGTTGTGAACAACAGTGTCAGCCTGAAGCGACCACTGGCATGGTTTGCTCTCCCGGCAATGTCTGAAATGTTTTTGAATCCTTATAATGCAAACTAGTTCCATAAGCACTCGGGATGGAACAGTTCCTCTGCTTTGTGTAGCTGGGCTATCTATTCTTCAGTGTGGTTTCTTTATTTAAATAGTTAAGCAGAACCTCCTTAATTACACCTCAGATATGCTCAGGAAACGTCTGGCCCTAATCTTCTGGTTAATTTCTGTGTTAGTAACTTGTCTTGTTGTCGTGGCAAAAGCAACTGAAAGAAGGACGGTTCTGTCTGGGCTCACAGCCCCAGAGTATAGTCAGCGTGGTGGGGACATCAAGGCAGCAAGCAGGACTGCATGATCGCCGAGGCCTGGCTCACAGTGGCTGACCATACTGCATCCACAGTCAGGAAGAAAAGAAAGATGAGCATCGGTATTTGGTTTGCTTTCTCCTTTTTATTGAGTTTAGGACCCCAGCCCAGGCAATGGTGTTTGGGGCTGTGCATTTGAAAGCCTAGAACCTACTTGAATCCTACCCATTGACCTCCCCACCAGGATCCGCCTGGGAAGGACTTGGGAAAGGCTTCAGGATTGTCATTGCCCTGGCATACAGACTCTTGTTTGCAGTGAGCAGGGTCTGCACCGTGTGTTTCCAAGTTCTTGGCCTCTTACTCAAGAACAAAATAGAAGTCCAAACAGATTATAAAGTAGAATGGTAGTTAATCAAAAGCATAGCCACAGTATGGATTAGAAAGAAAGAAATACATTGTCAAGATTGACAGTGGACACATGAGTGAGGGTACTCGAGGAACCTGATTATTGTTTGGAGCTTCCCTTTGTGACATTCAAGAGGTAGAGATTTTAGGTTACTAGGGATATAATTTGAGTGGTTCTCTATTTTGAGAAAGAGTCTTAGATCATATAATTTTTGCTCACTCCTCATATCCTTTCCCATAATGCATCTTATTTTAATTGTATGAATGCCAGTTTTGCCTCCATATAAGATGGTAATTAGGGGGTCCCATTGCCCCTATTGTCATGCATCTAGACTTGATCAGGCTGGATGGGTCCCTAACCCATAGGTCCCCATTTGTGTTCCAGAATGTGTTTGAATAGAAACAGGATGTTATCAGGGCATTTGCTAAAGGAGTAACATTTCTGTTGTTTAAAGCGGGTATGAGACTCAATGCAGGTGGGAACCCAGGTTGCCAGCAGGTTGCTAGATGCTTTGGAGAGGGGTGTGCTCATAACCCAAGGCAGGTTGCTAAGTTACATAAGATGCTGAGTTACATAATGTGACTGTTAGCAGCCCTATCCCTTAGTATCCAATAAAGAGGAAAGAGATTAATTTTTTTTCAGTAGTCCATTCCCAAAGTCCAGAATTAAATCTCATTGCTCTGACTTGGATCACTTAACAGTTCTTAAATTGACCTCCACGGCCAGAATCAAATGCCCAACCCAGGACTAGCAGTGCCGTCAACCTTTCATTACCGTGGCGGGTGGGGGTTTATACTACTTACTTTTATGTTGGTGTGGTATACTGCCATGACCAAAGCATCTTATAGAAGAGGGTTTATCTTGGCCTACAATTTCAGAGAGATAGAGTCTATCATGGTGGGGAGGCATGGTAACAGTCAGGAGTAGCAGCAGAAACAGGGATCTCCCTGAGCACGTTTTTATCCACATACTAGAAGCAGAGNAGGGGAACGGGGGCAGGAAGTGAAACAAGGTTAAAAGCCCTCAAACCTTCCCCCAGTGACATTCCTCTTCCTAAAGGTTCCATAACCTCCCCAAGTAGCATCACTAACTGGGAATCAGGTGTTCAAATACTATGAGAGACACTTCTTATTCCCACCACCCCAAGGGTTCTCAAAGGGAAGTCAGGCCACGTATTTAAAGGAAAAGGTGAAGCCACTGGTTTCTAATCTCTCGTATGTGCCCCTCCTATCTGTGGCTGACCTTGTAGACTGATCCCATCCTCTAGGAGGCCCACAATCTGGATTTGACATCAAATACTTACACAATCTGAATTTGACATCAAATGCTTGTTTTGTATGGTAGCTTTTTCATTTCTAGAGAAAATAGGGCCTGGTTTGAAAGGGGTAACCCTAAAGTGACTGTTTGATAGGATGGACTGGATGGAGCCCGACTCATAGCTGTTAGTGACATGCTTGAGGCCATGCCTCCTTCTGAGGTACCTTCTCGTCAGTCCTCAAGGAGACTGGATTGTCTTGTTGCCATCTTAGGTTCTGAACTCGCCTCTGCTCACGGACATTGCTAGGTGGCAACAAACAGGACGAAGTCGTGGGAGGATCTGTTGACTTTCCTTCCTAGGTCAATCTTCTAATACAGGGGAAAGAGGAGGACATTCTCAGAGAGAAGGCAGCAATGGACAGATGGGATAGACCCTAGTCTAGAGTGGTCAGTACATCTCTGCCACGTGCCATGCATGGTCTTGCTGACATTCTTTGGGTCCTGGGAAGTTTTTCCAGTGTTTCAGTGTTTGTTAAATGTTTGGGAGGCATATTTATAACCTCTTTGGGATCTGAACAGTCAGTTCAGTCAAGAGTAAGTAACCATGGCTGCTGATGAGAGAGAAAGGGTGGCTGAATTTATTTATTTGATCACCAAAGGAATGGCACTGGAAAATTGTTCAACAAAAAATTGTATCTTGGCACCCTCCATTTTCTTGTAAAAGCATGTCAGCCTTAAAGGCAAGCATCAGCTATCTCAAAGCTTGTACAATGCCGACCTTCCCATGATCACCTGCTATGTCCCTTGCGCTCATTCTGGTGTTAACATAGGATCTTTCAATGGGTCTGTACCAAACTTCACCCATCTGCCCTCTACTCCTTTACCTTATGGGTAGTTCCTCCCAGAACAATGGGATTCTGATGTGATTCAAACCTAGATCCAGCTTCAAGGAGTATATTTTTCTTTCTGTGTGTGCGGAGGGGTATCTCTGTATGTATTCATGTGGGTGTGTGCTAGAGACTGACATGAAGTGTCTTCTTCTATCACTCTGCCTTATTTTTTGAGACAGAGTCACTCCCTGAACCTGGAGCTCATCCATTCAATGAAGCTGACTGGCTAATGGTCTTCAGAGATTGGCACCCTGTCTCCAGTGCCTGCCCAGTGCTACGGTTACAGATGTGCACTGCCATACCTGGCTCTTGGGGTGGTGCTAGGAATCCGAATTTCAGATCCTTATGCCTGCATGGCAAGCACTTGACTGGTTGAACCATAGCCACAGCCCCGTGGAGAATATGCTTCTCTGTGTATATAACTAGTCCTTTACATCGCCCTTACAAGTAAGCTAGTGATCCTCTTGCATTATATTATCTGGATGTTTGTCTGTCATGCAAACTCTGGGCATCTTCTAAAACTCACAAACAAAATCGCTCAGGAATCCAGTGAGGAAACAGCATCTTAACTCATGTCCCAGAGAACAAATAGAGCCACTGAGTTAATGGCCCACCGAGTTATAAAAACACAAACTATCATTTCAGGAGAATGGCCCTACTTGCTATTTGGTCTGGAATTAGAACTTCCATCTTTGCTGCAATGCCCTCTTTGCCTGGAGTCCAGCAGCCTGTTAAGACAAAAGAGAAATTAAAGTATGTCTCATCGCAAAACTTGTGAATATGAGCTGGAAAGAAGGCTCAGTTAACAAAGTACTGACCACACAGAATGGAGTCCTGTTTTTAGTTTATGAGCCATGTACCAGCAGAGTGTCATGCTGCATGCATGTAGCATGCAGGTAGCATGCAGCTGTGATCCCAGCAGTAGGAAAAGTGGAGACAGGAGTCTAGACCTTGCTGGCCAATTAGCCTAACCAATCAGGAAGCTGCAGATTCAGGGAGAGGCACTGTATAAACAAATTAGAAGAAGAAGCTGGACATTGGCCTCTAGCTTTCACATGGATGTTCATGCACATACAAACACATAAACACAGACTCACACAAACACCAAAATAAAATGCTTCTAAATGTGTCCAACTTAAAATCACTCCTGGTAGAGTAAATAGTGTCTCAATAAGTAAAGGAAACATTCATTGTCTGTCATATGAGAGTGACATGTTTCTTAAATATATGAATAATTATAAAAGAGAATAATGACATGCCAGGAACATTCGGTAATTTTTATACCCCCAAATGAACACAACAGAAAAAGTGGATGGCTCTTGTAACAGGGTCCACTTTAGTTGTAGAATCAAAGTGAAAGTCAAAAGGATACAAGATGAGAGATTCAGAAAAATTGAAAGATGGTTAGTATGGGATTGGTTAATAAAGGCAAAGGATTTGGAGAGATCTCTCAGCTGGTAAAGTGCTCAGAAGCATAAAGGCCCAAGTTTGAGCCCCAAAACCCATACTAAAAGGGGAGGGCAGTCTAGGTGGCATAGCAATCATGGTCCAGTGCTGGAGAGACAGGGAGATCCCCTAGGCTCATGGGATACCTAGCATAGCCTACTTGGTGAATCCAGGCCAGTAAGAGACTGTGTCTTAAAAAAAAANAAAAAAAAGATGGCACCTAAAACGTGAAACCTGATATTGTCCGCTCATCTCCACATGCATGTTCACACGTGTGCATGCACACCTACATACATACACGCCACCACCACATCACATCACACACCAGACAGAGGTGTAAATTCCCTTTACTGGAGACACCCATATGGCCTAGGTCAGAGGCTGTGAGTGGGAAGGCAAGCTTAGAGCCACAATGGGGTACCACTCCTGGGTGCTGCTGACTTCTAGTAGAGGCTGGGAGACTTCCAGACATCTTACAGTGCCCAGAGCGGCAGTCTACACCTGCTGCTCGAAAGCATTTCCTGGCACCGTAAGAAATGCCAAAGCGCAGAGACTAGACTAACTATAAATAATTCCAAAATCCTCATCCAACTCAGAGGATGGCGTGATGGCCAGTGGTGAGAACCCCACCTTCATCTGCTCCAGCAGGAGTACGCCTTGACTTGAGCTTAGCAGGGTAAGGCTGACCTTGGCATCTTCCTCCTCTGCAGCTCTGTGCTCTGTCCCTCAGGCTTGCCAATGGTAAATTCTGCCACATGAGGTGATACGTCTGAAGCCTTTCCTCACTCTGGCACCTGGAAACGTCACTACTGAAGAGTTTTTATTTCATTTGTTAGGCACCAAAGTGTCCACCTCCTGCAGAAGGGAACTTGGATGGAATTTGGGAATCAGCTCTAACAGAAAGGCTAGAAGGCACGTGTCAGAATTAGTGAGTGAGTGTGAGGTTTGGCCACCTGGAGATGTCAGCTACCCAGACCTGTGTGAGCTCTCATGTCAGGCAGCCGTGCTGTTTGGGCAGAGGATGGGTGTGGGGCAGAATTCTCTTTAGCCCAAGAGATGAGCCTTTTCTCACTGTTTTCCTATCTTTCCTGAGATAGAAGAGATTACCAGAACCCGTGACCTAGTTATGCTCCTACCAGCCTCACAGTCAGAGTTGCTGTCACCTCAAAGTTCTGCTTTCCTTACCAGCACCACACCACCACCTCCACCATCACCACTACCAACCACCATCACTACCACCTCCACCTTCACCGCCACCACCACTATCAATTAACCTCTCAGAATTCTCATTTGGTCCAGCAAATTAATTTGTTCATTGAGTCTATGGATAAAAAAAAACTGGCCTGGCTAAGGGGTGGGAACTAGGAAGACAATAGAGACATCAGAGCAGTAGACGTTTTCCTTGGAGATCGTTTTCAGCTCTAGAAATGAGCCTAGCATGGCCCTGGGCAATGGATCAGTTTCAATTGTTGTGCCATCTGTAGGGAGACAAATGCACCACATCTTGCTGACAGTGCCCTCCAGCTCCCCTTAATAGAACTCCAGTTTCACCATGCCTAAGTTGCTCAGCACCTGGGATAAGCAGGACTTCTGTCCCGGGAGCATCTCTAAATCTGATGCTCTTTCTCTTCTCAGGAGTTAGGACTCCCTAAGACACAGGTAGCTTCTGCTGTCTTTTCTGTCTTCTGGAGCTGTTTGTTGTAGAGGTCATTTGGTGACCAGGATCTGTGTGGCACACTTCTGTCTGGCTATATTGAATGGAGCACTTGAGGGAAAGGGACATATTTTACTACATATTTTATTCTTCTGAACCCTAGAACTTGTGGAAGAGAAGAATTTTCAACCCTGTAGTGGACTCAAAGAATGTCAGCACCACCTGTCCCCACTGTCTTCCTCAGCTAAGCTCAGGGCCTCTCTTTGATTTGTGGATATTATTTACTCTCAGTCCAGTCCCTAATATCCTGTATCTCATTTGCAGAAATGGTCTAAGATGCCACACCTTCCCTCACAGCACCCTCCCTCCCCAGATGTACTCTAAGGGGCTGGCTTTCTAATGTGCTTAGCTGGTGAGCCTCAGCAGCCCTGCTTTACCTGCTTTCCAAACCAAAATTTGGTCCAAGATGATTTTGAAAGGACAAAAATGAAGAAATAATGAAAAGGTATCTTAAGGAATTGTTATGTTGAATTGTTTTATTTTCATTTATTCGACAAATATTTATTGAGTGCCTACCATGCTTCAGGCACCTTGCTAGTTGCCAAGTGCACATGGATGATTAAGTCTGCTATACTCTGCGGATGGGTGGGAGCCCCAGTAGGAAACTGCTGCTATATTCAAGAGGTAATTAAAGAAAGCCGAATGAAGAAGCAGCCTCTGGATTGCAAATCCAGTCTCGGTAGAGAATTACAGCCACCCTGTAGCCTACCAGGAAGGAGCCAGGCCAGTGTGTCTCCCATTAATCAAACTTATCTGGGAGTCAGAGATCAAAGCGAACCCCCAGTGCAGTGCTCAGGGTAGAGTGCAGCAGAGCCCTGGTTTGGAATCTAGCAGGGATGTACAGGCACAGAGAGAAAGCAGATGGTGGCAAGCGCAAAGAAAGAGATGAGCCAGACTGGAGAAGAATACGTTAAGGCTCAGCTACACAGAGAGAATGGTCGGGGAAGCATTCTCAAGTGGTCTTGCAAGGGAGGAGGAAAAAAAAGAGGATGGTGAGAGCTAGCATGCGCAAAGGCCCTGGGCAGGAGAGCACTTGCCTAGTTCCAGGAGCTCAAGGAGTCCAGGATGTGAGAGACCGCTGGAAGAGATGGCTTTATCTGAAACTATAAAGCACATCTCATTGCCGGTTCAAACTTAGCCTCCTGCTGTTCCTCTGGCAGCACTGCCCTGCTCCTGTTTGCTTTAGTCAGGTGCATTAAAGTGGAAAAAGTCAGATGACTTTCGTGGAAGGCTGAGAAAGCATATTTAGGACCATAAGGAAGCAGGGATCAAAAATAGCACTTTTGCTGGGTGAGGGAGAAGTTGCTATTTAAGATGGAAACAAGAATAAAAAAAGAAAACTATCTATGCACTCCTTCTGTAGGTATTTGTATCGATAAAGTTTACCCTTTTTTTGGACTGCCTTCTGCGCCGGTTAGATCTGGATCTCATACACAGTTTATTCCCATCCTATCCAGATACCTCCTTAACCAAACAACTGATTAATGACCAGAGCAAAAGCTTCCCTTCATACGCGCTGTGAGCTTTGAAAGCATGGCTAAACAGAAGTGTGATTCTCACAGTCCCACCATTTATCTTCTTCCCTTGTACAAACAAGCCAGCGTTGGCTATGGACAGCCAGCTCCAAGTGCTGTACACCCGTCTATTTGTCTTTAAGGAAAAGGGTGAAAGAGTTGGCATTTTCCCTGTATATGACTGTTGCCATAGTTACAAGGCTTTCATCCATCTTTCAAAGTTCTGCATCTTTCTGCTTGCCTTGGTTTCTTTTCTTGTTGCTATGATTTGGAAAAAAGAAAATGACCCTGACAAAAGCAACTTAAGGGAGAAAGACTTTATTTTGATTCAAGGTACAGCCTGTCAGTGGGGAGGTCACAGCAGCAAGAGTTGGAAGGGGCTGATGTCATTGCATCCGCGACCAGGAAGAAAGAGTGGCGGACGCATGGATGCGAGCATTCGGCTCACTCTCTGCACTCTTACAGTCTCATTTCTAACAATTAGGCATGAGATTCTCACATTCCCATCCCTCCAGAGTTTCTGATTCTTTCCACTCCCACTCCCTTGTCCACAGTCTTGCTTCTGTACATTCCCAAGGCAACCAAGACCCTACTGTCATAAATGGAGCTAACAGCTGGCAAGCCTTCTAAGTAGGACACCGTGTTAACGCCTACTGCGTAATTATCCCAGTGAATTTTTGTAGTAATGCCATGCAGTATATGTACACAGGACAGTCCCACAAGAATTGTTCAGCCCCAAATGTCAATAGAGATGAGGTTCAGAACCCTGCCATAGGCTAGATGAGGTAGTACACCCCTTTAATCCCAGCACTCAGGAGACAGAGATAGGTGGATCTCTGTGAGTGTAAAGCCAGCTTGGCTTGCATACCACATTCCAGGCTAGCAAGGGCCATATAATACGACTCTTCTCACAAAACAGAAACAAAACCTGCCACAAAAACTGTCTGTTGTGGGGAAGTTGTCTTGTGAGAAGTTCCTTTTCCTTTAAAAGGTAGCATGGCATTATAGTAGTAAATAGGCTTTTTACAGTAGCCCTGGCTTTCCCTTCACTCTGCAGCTCTCTCGTTTCATATTGAGAATGATCCACAGTAGCCATCCTTTGGATTTTGAAAGACCGAGTTTATTAAGAAGGCATCAAACAAAAATAAAAGAAGAGAACAGCAAGTGCAGAAAGGTGGTAGAGCTTCAAGTCGGAGAGTTGCTCTTATCACAGAACTGAGTGGGGAAGCCCCAGGGGCCAGAGGTGCCAGCTGGAGCAGAAAGTCTTCTCGGTGAGGCTTCCGATTAGCCTTTCCCACCGTGGGCATTTGTATGCTATGACTTGTAGCTGAGACTTCCCTTAGGGAAGGTGCCTGGGAACGATTTACCTCCCAGCTGTGTTCAAGGACACAGTACTTTCAGGCTGACATTCACTCTCTAGGGTGTGGTATATTTACTCTTGTCTGTTCTGCTGGTCTCCTTTTCTGTCTAATAGGCTTGAGGGGGGCAGCACAGCCTGGACAAGGGGACTTGGAGGACACTCTGAACATGCTTGGGTCTGAAGTGCGCCAACCCCACTTCCAGAACCAGCCTCTCAATGAACTTAAGCAGCACACAACAGTCTGCTAACATGGTGTATTAGACCCACCTCTGGTGGGGGAACAAAGCAGTCATTCCATGCCTCACTTTGTGGATTCTGGCACCTGGCTTTGTTCTCAGCAGTAGAGGTGGACCCTGCCCTCAGAACTGTCCCTTTGCCAGCATGGATGTTCCTGATCTGTTTTGTACCAGCAGCAACTGTGGGTGTGGATCAGGCAAGCGTGTGTTCCTGCCACTGTTAGATCTATCGTAGGTGACCTCAGACCAGGCTAGCCTGGTTCAAGTGCCACTTTTCTCTCCCTCCACCACCTTGCTGATGGCAAATGGTGAGCTCTTCTCCCTGTGGTAGCAAACCCGCTGCTGTGAAAAGGAGAGACTTGCCCTTTCATAATCCTCTAAAGCCTTGGAGGATGGTCTCCCTGCTAGGCCTCCATCCTAACAACACCCCACTCTCTTTCCAGTTTAATCACTGCCTGCTGCCCTCCTCCTGAGCCCCTTGGGAGGTTCATCAGCTAAGATGGGCAGCTGAACAGAATATGGTGGCAAATCTCATAGTCCTAGCACTCAGGAGGCTGAAGCAGGAGGATTGTGTTTGAGGTTATCCTGGACTATATGATGAGATCCTGTCTTAAGTTAAAAGAAGGAAGAGGAGGAGCAGCTGAAGCTGTTTGATTTGGAGAGCTGAAATCATAAACTAGAACCAAGAGAGAAAAGAAGTTAAATTGTCCTGAATTGTGACCTAGAATAGCTTACCAAGCAAAGAGTAGGGATAGAGGACACTACAGGCTGACCACTATGGTCTCAGGAAGAGCAGGAATAGCTCCATGATGGGCACTTGGTACCATCATGCCTGGAGGCAGCTGGTTACGGAAGGTCATCCTTCATCCTCATTAGCCAGGATTTGAATATGCCCTGGTTGCTCTGTCAGGTCACTCTCAGCCTCCCTTAGACTCAGGTTGCTCTTTTGGAAAATGAGAATAACAGGATCTACTCCTCTTGAGATTCAGATGAGGTTAGAAGTGGGAAATTGCCTGACCCACGTAGATATAAACAGTGGTAGGTCTTGTCAAATGCCGAGGGAGAAAACCTCACGAGTGGGGCTGCTGGGCTACTACAGGTGGGTACAGAAGTAGTGAGAGGGATTGGGTCTAGTCCCTCTGAGAGGGGTGCTCTCTGTCAGGATGCTGGGCATCCTCTGTGGACAGGTAAACTCTTACTTCCTGAGTGCAGCCCCCATAACATAACTTCTCTCCTCTGTTCCGCTGTGTTTCCTCTAGAATGTCAGCACAATTTGACATCATAGATTTTACTGTGACACCCTGTAATGGGTTGAATTTGAAATGTTTCCCAATGGAATTACACATTCGAAGCCTTAGTCCCCAGCTGGTAGCACTGTTTGGGGAGGAGGTGGAGACATCTTGGAGAGCAAGCCTTGAGGCTTTGTAGCTCGTCTTCCTCCCGTCCACCCTCTACTTCAACAGTGTGGATCCAGCCACCGGCTCCTACCATCATGCCGCCCTTGTCTGCGGCCATGTCCTTCCCTCCATGACGACGGATTTTATCTTCCTGAAACTGTGAACCAAAATACTCCCTGCCTTCCTTAAGTTGCTTTTGTCCACGTATTTTATCACAGCAATGACAAGGTCAGAACAGGAAATCTATGTTTTGGTTTTTTTGTTTTGATTTGTTTTGTTTTGCTTCTGCTGCCCCAGTAGCTGGAGCAATGACACACAGTGGGCACTTAATGAAACTGGCCCTTGTTGACGTTCATAAACTATTTGTTGCATTAACCTCCTCTCTTTTACAGAGACATGAATGGGCTTAGGGAGGCTGAGAAATCTGCCTCTGATCACATGACCAAAAAGAGGACCCTTTAGCAGCTACAGGAAATGCTTTGTTTCACCAGTAGCACCGACCCGCGGCTCCTTCAAAGGTGCTGCAGAGACACTGGGTCCCTCCTTAGAGTTCAGAGTAGCGAGGTTGAAGTGTAGGTGGAGTTAGGATGACTTGAGATGCCAACAAGATCTGAGACCACTTCACCTCTCATAACTCCCCATGAACCCAGATATGTTTAGATATGTTTAGTTGTTAAAAAAATTCTAATAACACCACCCAAGACTCGGAGAATGAGTGAGTGGGGAGAGGGATTTACTTTTGCCAAGCTTCATAGCTGTCTTGGAAGTGACAGAACTGGTCCCAAGCAAATATGTTCATTCTCCGTTCAGGGTCAACCCCAGAGAAGGAGCTTCCTGTTCTCTTAGGAGGTAGGTTAAGGTGAGAGGGATAGGCCTTCAACTGTTTTACATACAACTCTATTATTTTCTCAAATAACAAAAATGTCATTTACAAATTTATGTTTTATAAATTGAAATGGCCCCATAATCTCCCTTCCCCAACCTACTGCTCCTTTGGCATTTCTTTCTAGGCATACACTAACAGATGGATAACTAGAAACAATAAAAAGGTCCTAACATTTTACAATTTGGGTTTCTTTTAAGTAACCTATACTTTATCTTTGTCTGTTGATGCACAGGCTCTAAGTCATCTGAAACTGTTTAGTATTTCATTGCCCCTAGCTCTTTTTTAAAAAAATTATTTTTATTTTATGCATATGAGAGTTTTGCCAGCATGTATGTCTCTGTACAACATGTATGCAGTATGCAAAGATTCCAGAAGAGGGTGTCACATCCCCTGAAACTGGAGTCGTAGACCATTAACCACCGTGTGGATACTAGGAATAGAACCCAGGTCCTCTGGAAGAACAGCCAGTGCTCTTAGGCACTGAACCATCTCTCCAGTCCCTGTCCCTAATTCTTTTAACCCATCCCAATTTGCTGGATTTTTATATTTCTTTCCCCAGCTTTTTGCTGCCTCAAATTGTGTTGAAATATACCTCTGACTTGTATTTGCATGCCTGCAAGAAAATTTCCATACTATAAATTCCTAGAAGTGAGATTGCTGAACTAAGGCATATGTACATCATAAATTTGTATTAATATAAGATAACCAAGCCCTCTTCCTTCTAGATCCTGTATCTGTTGCTTATCCATTGGAAAAGTAGGAACTCAGAGTTGAGTGCTGGATGGAACCGATCCTTGCTTTAGGATTGGAGCTGCACTGGCAGAGAGGACTGGTATTTTCAGATTCTAAGCACTCGGCAGGGAAGAGCTCTGACCGTCCATGTTGGAGGCAGATCAACTCGAGACTCTCCATTTGCCAGATCTCTAAAGTCCTAGTGGGGTACCAGCCATCTGAATGGTTTCCAGGGAACTGGGTTGCCATCTACTCTGCTGAGTCCATTCTTGGTTGGTTGGTGCACAGGCCACAATTAGTGACAGGAGCAGGGGAATTAAGTCATCAGTCCTCACCAGCCAGAATCTGGCAGGAGAGGTGGCATAAATTGTCCTGAAAATCCTGCCTCTGACAGTACCCCTTGGGTTTGCTGACTGTAGAATCTTCATGCCTTGCTTGGTGCCAGCAAGGCAGAGTGACCTAACAGGCAGCTTTCCCAGCTGTGAAATCCAAAGTTGCCCCCAAGTATGGAAACTGATCCTGAGACCCTGGATATTTCTTCATGCCCAAATGATATGGAAGCAGTAGCTTTGATGGTTTGGGGCATAAAAATCAACTGGAGAATTTGTGGAAGCTATGGAAGCTTGAGTGGCACTCCCAGAAATTCTGACTGTAGATTTGGGCCCCAGAACCCATATTAGGATGAACCCCCATGCTGCGGGCACTAACCACTGGGCTATACATGTATACATTGGAGAAGCAAAGTGTAGGCACCACACCCTCATGAGAGTATGTGTTAGGTTTGGATGGATGGAAAGCAGTGAAGCAAATTCTTTCTCATACACACCCCGTTTATTCCCTTTCCCCCTTCCCTCTCAAACTTCCAAACAACTCGCCCAGACATTTCCCAGCTATCTGGGCACCTCCTAAAATGCTTTTGTGTCTTCCTTTCCTGGCATCTACCCTACTCACCTTTCTCTCTTGCCAAGACAGACTCTGCCAGCTGCCTTTTGCTGGGGGTAGGGAGTAGGGGTAGGGAGGTTGTGCCTTCCAAAGCTCTTCAGTAGTAATCCACACTGGCTTGAAGGTGGTGGGATCCCCAGTTTAGAACCATCACCTAATAGAAATCCCTTGCAGTCAGAGAGGAGCATCCTTGAGTAACTCTGATAAAACGTTCAAGAGAGCGAGCCAGGCTTGGTGGAGGAGGGATTAATGTGGGGGTACGTTCATGGGGGTTGGTAGCAAAGTAACCTGCTTTCCGAGCCAGGTGCTTTTCCGCTACCCTAAGGAGCCCAGCAAACAGTAAACAGACAACACATGAAATTGCACAAAAGCAGAGCAAAGATTTACCTAAGGTAGAGTATGGTCAACTGACTGGGTGGGACTACAGGAAGGCCACGTGACAGAGACATGCAAAACCCTCAGCAGTCAATCATGTGACAGAGCCTTTGAAGGCAAACTTAAGAACCAAAATTTGTGACCAAAAAAAAAATGATTTAATAAAATGGGTAATGAGGTTTTGGTTATGAGCTTAAGCTTTAATGACTGAGCCATTTCTCCGTCCCAGGAATGAGGTTTCATAGTCAGGCCCTACTTCTAGCTCTCTCTGTGTCCAGACTCCACATGCAGCAGGACCAGCCTGCCCCTGCTTCCTTCACACCCCTCGCTTGCCTGCCACCATGTCTTCACTTCCATCATGGACTGTATTCCCTTGAACTGTAAACTGAAATGACCCTTTCCTCCCTGAAGCTGCTTCTTGCCAGGTGTTTGTCATGGACAAGAAAAGCAGCAAAGACCCCAGCGTTCGAGAGGTCCTGAAAAAAGCCCACAACTTACTTGCTTTCACAAAAACTCTTTTCAGCGTCATTTAGCAAAGATGTGTGGAAAGGCTTCCTTAACTCACAAGCTGCGTCTGCGAGGTTTTCAAGGAGGGAGACAAAAGATGTGAGGGTCTGAGGATCTCCGCGGGTGCATAGCTCCTTCCAGTGAGCAGCTGTTTATCCATCTGTGCGGCCACTTGAAACCAGCCAAGGCCAAGTTGCCCCAGGAAGCCCAGCAAACAGTACAGGCTGCTGCTAGGAACTGGAGGATGAAAAGGGAAAAGACATCTCTGGGACCCGGTTTGACATTTTTGTGCTGTTCTAGGAACCCAGGCCTGGCTTCATTGTGTCTCAGCAAAAGTAGGGTTCTGGGTGGGTGACAGCTTCATATGCATCCATGAGAAGAGGAAAATAGGGCCGATCAAGGCCCTGCTCTACATCCCTGTTTCTATGGTTCCCTGGCTCCCTACCCAGAAGCTTGGGGGTTTGATATGCCCATAGAAGAGTGTTGGGGTTAGTCACCAGGACATACAGCTTCTTAAAAGTGGTGCTTGGCTTTTGTTTTATACTCATACTTTTGTGTTTCCAAATGTGGTTTGTGGGGCTATGAAGATGACTTAGTGGGCAAAAATGCTTTCTGCTAACCTGAGTTTAATCTTTAGAACCCACGTGGTAGAAGGCTAGAATGAGCTCTTGCAAGTTGTTCTCTAACCTCCAGATTCCAATATACACACACACCATACAATACATACATGTAAAAAATTAAAAAATAAAACTCAATGTGGTCCACGGAACAACTCTATAAGCATCTTCTAGGAGACTGTTAGAAATTCAGAATCTTGGCTCCACCTTAGACTTAGTGGACCTGGACCTTGTTTTAAGGCGGTCCCTGGATGATTAGCATGTCTGCTGAAGCTGGAAAATGAGCTGTCTTAGGAAATCGGGAAACTACTCCAGTTCCTGTCTGCTTCATTGACTCCCACCCTCACCCATGACCTTGGGTAGCATGCTCATCTTTTTCTATTTTCAGCTGCTAGTCTGTCAAGTGGAAGTACCTCTACTGGCATCTCCTGAATCACAGTCTGTTATATGTCCTCAAAAAGGATGAGCTCTGTAAAAGCTTAATCCTTTTCCTGAAATTATATTCTATAGCTTGTATTTTATAAAAGTTTGACATGTTTGGAAAATCTCAGCCATGACGCTCCTGTTCCAGCTTCCCTTTTACATTCATTCACTTATGAAATCATCCAAAATTTTCATAATTGGCCCATCTCCTTCATTCAGTCTACCTATCTACTCTTTAAAATATGCCATTCTGACCTGTTCATTCTGTAAGGGAGTCCTTCTATCCAGTGTAGTAAAATGGTTTCATCATGAGAACGGTCATGAGTGACACTCTGTCAGCCTGTAGCTCTGGAAACGCAGGACCGTGGAAGCACAGATCCAAAGCTTACAAGGGAGCATTGTGTGCTGCCTCTTAAGTCTCTAAACTGCTTTCATCCAGACATCTTCCCTCCTTTGTCAAGCAGACATTACCCAATAAAGAAATGCCTGTGCCCAAAGGGGAAGGAAATAGGGTAGGCAGGCAGGAGTAATACCTATGAGTTTGGCCAGGCGTCAAACCATCAATGGAAAAGGCCCCTGAGCATGCCAACTTAAAGCAGAAAGAGAGAGAATGGGGATGTGGCTTGGTGGATAAGAAGTTCTTAGCCTGTATGAAACCCTACCCTTCATCCCCAGCACTGCAAGAAGTGCCACCAATTTGAATCACATGACAGAAAGATGCCCTTCAAAAAGTATGCGTTGGAAAGGGAGAGTTCTCCAATATACATTTAAAATTGTCATAACTAAATCCCTGCCTTTTAGGGGTATGAAATATGCAGAAATATGCAGGCCACACATTGAAACTCAGTAGGTGATGATACTCCTGCTGCCAGGTCCACAGTCAAGAGCAGAAGAGCACCCAACAGCTGCTTTGTGACTCACCCTGCTGCACCCCTTCCCAACACCTGACAGCACAGACCCATTGGGAGTTACAGTTCCTCAGAAATGGAATCAAACTGGGCATGCTTTTATATCTGGCCACACTGACATCATTGTATTTGTGCGCTCTCCCCCATGTCATGTGTACCAGCAGTTTATACAGAAAACATTAGTGAAAAGGATCACATCATTGCTGCTACCGAGTAACTTGGTTACTCGCGCATTTCTACTTCTCCTGTTGCTGAATGCTGGTGTCTTAGCCACATTCTCTTTCGTGTTCTCAACACTGAAAGGCAGGCATGCAGAAAATCTCTGGAGTAGCTACTATGTGTGACCATGAGTGGATTATCCCAGTTCTTCATTGGTCACTTGGAAAAACATGGAGATGTGATTACACATGTAAAAATTCCTTCAAATAACAAACACAGGTGAGGGCCAATAAGAAGATTTGGCATGCATGTGATCTTAATGCACCAGCAGTGTTTGGAGTCCTCTGCATTAACCCAGGTGGCACCTTTACCCTTAGGTTGTATAGTTACTCCCATTTTACAAAAGGTATCTAGATTGTTTTTCTTTGCACTTATTTAGTGTGTGTGTCTACATGTGCACTTGCACACTTAGCACATACATGAAGGTCAGAGGACAACTTGGGGGGAGTTGGTTCTCTCCTTGCATCATGCTGGTCTCAGGTATTAGGCTCAGCCACAAGAAGAGCTGTCTTACCAGCCCCCAAATCTAAACTAAGGTGGCATGAAGCTGGAAAGTAAAATCCAAAGTCACTGCCCTTCACCACGCCCCTTGCTGCCCCTCAAAGCTCTTTATTAATCCTACCTGCAGGCACACACAAGGACCTCTCTTTCTCAGGCTCCTGTTTATGTCCTCAGCCTGATCTTGCCACTCGCGTCCTTGCATAGAATCCTCTAGCTACATAGCCCTTCTACCACTTCTTAGAATACAAAAAAAAAACTTTCTCTGTCACAAAATGTTCTTGTTCCTCCTGCCTGGAACACTTTTCTCCATCCTTGGCTATCTCCTTATCCTTTAGGTCTCGCCCTAATTATCACTAACATGGAGTTCTTGGCCAACATGTTGTCATCCATCCTGGTCTCCATTCTGTTGCCTCCCTGGGGTTGTTCCCTGTACTCTTTGCATTGCTCTATTGTCTTGGTTATGATTTTTCTTACACAGAGGAATAGCTGGTCAGATGTCACCCAAAGCATCCTGCTCACGGTTGTGCATACAATGCCTGACAATATCAGGGTTTGGTTAACATCTTTGAGAAAACTGCATGACCTCCAAGCCTTTGGCTCCCAACTGTTGTAGGAGGCTGCTTGTTCGTTTTCTAGCCGCCCCCAGACTTGAAATGATCACACAGAAACCATATTATTTGCAATACTGTTTGGCCAATAGCTTAAGCGTATTTCTGGCTAACTGATATCTTAACCCATGTCCATTATTCTGTGTATCGCCACTTGACTGTGGTTTACCAGCAAGATTACATCCGGTGTCTGTGTCTGGCAGGCTACATGGCTTCTATTAACTCTGCCTTCTTTCTCCCAGCATTCAGTTTAGTTTTCCCCACCTAACTCTGTTCTGCCCTGCATAGGCTCAAAGCAGTTTCTTTATTAACCAATGGTATTCACAGCATACAGAGGGGAATCCCACATCACCCAACTCTCCATCACTGGAAGCTATTGATCTCCTGTATCCCACTATCTGTTGTTTCCCAAATCAACATTTCAGTGTGGTCTGCTTGTTGGCTAACCATGTCTGGAAAGCAGCATGGTGTCACTGTACGCCCAGAGTATATTAGACAATCTTCAATTGGTTGGAAGGTCTTGTACACCCTTTAAGTTAGCAATAGACACTATGACACACAGAATCCCCCAAGTAGTACTGCCTAAAATTCTCTCCACATGATTAAAATTAGCACTACTTATTTGTAAAAGATGTCCCTTTCTAAGCTTCTCCTCCATTCTTTGTTTTAAAGATTTATTATGTATACAGTGTTCTGCCTGCATGTATCCCTGCAGGCCAGAAGAGGGCACCAGATCTCATTACAGATGGTTGTGAGCCATCATATGGTTGCTGGGAACTGAGCTCAGGACCTCTGGAAGAGCAGTCAGCACTCTTAACCTCTGAGCCATCTCTCCAGCCCCATCCTCCATTCTTAAAAGACTAATTTTTATTGACCATTTCTTCTTAAATGTTTTATTTTTTAATTGTTCCATATAATATATAATATATTTTGATCTTAGTCTTTCCCTTCCTCTAACTCTTCCCAGAGTCTCCCCACCTCCCTACTTACCCAACTTCAGGCTATCTCTTGCAGTCTCTTTCTCAAACAAAACAAAAATTAAAGCAAACAAGAAAAAAAAACACCAAAACACACACACAGAGTTATGTTGACCAACTAACTAGTCCTGGGCATAGGGTCTGCCGTGGAATGTGGTTGACACAAAACCATCTTTATTGGGACAGTCAACTGGTTTATTAGAAAGTTAAAGGAATGAACAAGTCAAGGGTTAAAAGGTAGGAGACCTGATCGGGGTAGCTTGGTTAATATGCTAGCTCTGTTCCATTCTGGTGGCTCCCCAGCTGGCAGGCTCAGACCTCATGCCTGTCTTTGGTACCAGCTGGCCGTGAAGAAGCCAGTCAATTTGTTTGAGTCTTTCAGAGTGTGCCAGAGATGCTCAGGTGGCCTTTCCCAAGGGAGGAGGCAGGGAAAGGCTGGAGAAGGGTGAGTTGTAAAATCAGGAGTGTGCCGCTCCTACCGTTTCCTCCTACCGTACTG
>LOEQ01001759.1:132217-157604 GCA_001685075.1 Bramus lutescens
CTCCCATCATAGCGACATTCTGTCATACAGGTGCCAGCGTAGGTATGGCAGTATGGGTGGCTTAATTAAAAGGAAAGGAAAGCGTGAACAGGTTAGTGTGATGGGGCAGTCACAGCTGGGGTGGAGGACTCGAGAAATGTGACTTGATGGCAACTCATATAGAAAGGTAGGGAGCCAACTACAGCAGGACCTTGAAGTTTGCATAAAAGCTCTGGATTCCCCAATAAATAATCCCAGAAACACCCCCTTTAGGCACAAGTACACATGCATTGCTCATCTCTGAGCTGCCCTTGCATGTAGGAAAACCCTAAAGGAAACTGTGACTTCTCTCAAGAGTAGCAGGTGGAGCCAGCGATCTCATTGCAGGTCCCTCGCATGGTAACTTCTGTTTGACAGGATTCCTAATTGACCCGGGCCTGAACACCATAAACTCTGCTGGTGACAGAGTGCTTTTGTTCTCAAGGGCATGGTGTGACCGAACCACAGAGGATCTTGGAGAAGTGAGCCTGAAGAAGCCCAACCCTTCCTCGCTTCTCCACTAGAGCAGAACAGAAACTACTTTCCTCAATTTTCCCTCGGCCTGGAACTAGGAACCTGCCCACATACATCTTAGAAATGTTTTACTGCCCGGCTGGTTGGGGAGAAGCCTTCATGAGAATTTATGGCCTTTGCTAGGTTGTTGAAGCTGACCTCCATGCCACTAAATAACTTACCCAGAAAGTTCTGCAAAGATAGCAGTGCCCCCTGGGTAACTTTTGGAAGATTCTCTTTTCTTCCTTGGGAGAGTTCATCTACTCAGATCTCCCGTTTGTCATTTTAGCATGTCAGGGTCCCCTCTCCATCTCCAGCTAGACAAGGCTCTGAAGTGACTAAATGGTTGGGGGTCAGTTTTTGTGATTTATATGCCAGAGAGAAACAGCAAGAAAAGTGGGGCGTGGAACACCTAGCTCCCTTGCTCTGCCAGTTATCAGTGATAAAATCATTTTTTTAAATTACTGGAGAGTATGATACGGAACACAGTTGAGGCCCTGTATGATTCCATACCTGCAGGGTCAGCCAGCCCCCAGTGGGAATTCAGCGAGGTCTGATGGCTGCATCTCTGTGAAACCATAACCAGCCTTTTATCTTGTTCCCTACATGGAACAGAAGAGCAACTACTTACATAGAATTTACACAGTATTCAGGATGGAAGTAATGTAGAGGAATTTTGAAGTGTATCCAAGATCCTATTACATAGAGACTTGAGTACCCTTAGTGCGTTCAGGAGGAAACATGAGATGAAGGACACCATATTGAAAAAAATAAGAACAGCATTCTTGAGGAGAAAATATACTATAGAAGACAAAACCAAACACAGGCTGAGAAAATATTTTACATGACTCATTAAATATTTGTCCAAGGATCATGTATTACCGTACTCCCATTGGGCGTTTTCTCCCTGAATGTGGTCACTTTGGGCTCTTATGTTAAGTTCTTTTAAATACCAGTGACTGCAAAACGAGTTTCCAAATCTGGCCAGCTAGCTTTCCCTCTTCGTAGACTCACTTCCCTGGCAGTGAGGGAGCAGCTCCCGCTGCATACAAGAACCCCGCTCAGCCCCCTAGTTATTGACTTGCTGATGTTTCTCTTGTCTGTTATCAGTATGAAATTGTGAATTCCCATTTGTTTCCATGGTTTATAAGTAACTACCTTGCATAAATATTTCAATGTTCAAAGTGTCCAGAGTGTGCCATTTGGAACCTCCTTCAGGGGATGTGGTCTTCCAGCAAGCTCTCATCACATGTCATTTTTAACGTTTCCTTTTTAAGTGCATAAGATGCTCTGGACTGATCTTTTTGCTTTCCTACCCTAGCCTGTGTTACATTTCTCCAACAAGCCCAGGTACCTCTTAGTGAGTAATGGCAAACAGAATCACAATATTTATCCATTTTCGCATTGGGTGGCATTAAATGATTTCCAGTACCAGGCTTTTATTTAAAAAAAAAAAAAAGCTCCACTGTCTGCATATTTGGAAAGGTGTTTACTAACTTATGCTGGAGATATAACTAGGGACAACAATGGAAAGTTGAGGTCTCTCTACTTGGGGTTATATGCGCAAGAGAAATAAGACCAAAAAATGCACACAAAATGGTTTTATTCATAATCCATGTATGTTTATATATGTGTACTTAGCTTTAGATAGTACCACATATTCTAAAATGCTTACAACACTGATTTAGGTCTGTCCGGGAGAGGATATCTTGGATAACACTGGGAGGCCAAGATAATCAGTGGCAGAGGTAATGGTGGCTTATTGCTGTCAATGACCAGAAGAGGCAAAATGGCCAAACTCTACAGAGATGAGTATCTCTGTAGAGTTCTGTTTTAAGATATGCAAAAGAAATTCCCAGCGTACACATCTCCCACTATCTTCATGATGGCTTCTGTCTCAGCCCTGACAAGGTACAGTGCTTCAGGAGTGGAGACCCATTTCTTGGATACCAGCTCCTCCATGGTGATTAAGATTACTGCTTCATTTTTAAAGGCTCCTCTCTGGGGGACGGAGGAATGACCCAAGCACAATTCCTATCTTCTGGCTGCTAGAGATTCATTGATAATCCCTGGGCAATCAATCACTGACAAGCCAAGAGGATAAGTCTCTTTTTCTCCATCTCGAGAGTTACTTAATGTCTAAGCCATTTGAGATGGATGGCTACCTGCCACTTAGGGACATAGGCCAAGCAAGAAACTGCGTTGGGCCCACAAAGTAAGCTAGTTCGGGACTTTAGAATTAGATTCTGTGCTTACTGTGGTAAGAAACAGCTTAAGCCTGGCCAGTCACTGACCAGATGGCTATCATCTGTTCTACAAAGCTTATAGAGCATGGTTAGAATTGAAGATGCAACAGAAATATTTGGCAATGTGAAATTCTAAATAGAGAAAAAGTGCATAGGATGTACAGTGAATTCTTAGTAACTCGTAAGGCTTTGGAGAAATTAGTAACTACGAAAGCACATGTCTAGCGATGATTTTAAGCTTATATATTCTCCGTGTTGGGAGTCCCATGCCATGCAGACAGCATGAGAGCCTTGATGTGTTGCACAGCCATGGTTATGCCACACCCTGAAGAAACCCCAAACTGAGAGTCATAGTGACACCTTCCACCCCATTGCTGTACATGTGTATTAACTACAATGGTGCTCTTCTCTCCTTCCTTGCCCCCAGGCCTGTCTGCCGAAGGTGGTGCCAAGCGCCAGGAGCACCTGTCTCGGTTTTCTATGCCTGACCTTAGCAAAGACTCTGGGATGAATGTCTCAGAAAAGCTGAGCAACATGGGCACGCTCAACTCCTCCATGCAATTCAGGAGCGCAGAATCGGTCCGCAGCCTGCTGTCTGCACAACAGTACCAGGAGATGGAGGGGAACCTTCACCAGCTCAGCAATCCCCTGGGGTACAGGGACTTGCAGTCCCACGGAAGGATGCACCAGAGCTTTGATTTTGATGGCAGCATAGCAAGCAGCAAGCTGCCAGGGCAGGAAGGTGTGCGCATCCAGCCCATGAGTGAGCGCACTCGGAGGAGAACTACTTCCAGGGATGACAACCGCCGCTTCCGCCCTCACCGGTCCCGAAGGTCCCGACGCTCACGCTCAGACAACGCCCTGCACCTAGCCAGCGAGCGGGAGGTCATCGCTCGGTTGAAGGAAAGGCCCCCTCTGAGAGCCAGGGAGGACTACGATCAGTTCATGCGCCAACGGAGCTTCCAGGAGAGCCTGGGGCAGGGATCCCGGCGGGATCTGTACAGCCAGTGTCCCAGGACTGTGTCAGACCTGGCTTTGCAGAATGCCTTTGGGGAACGATGGGGACCCTACTTCACGGAGTATGATTGGTGCTCCACCTGCTCCTCCTCTTCAGAGTCTGACAATGAGGGCTACTTCCTAGGAGAACCCATCCCCCAGCCAGCCCGTCTACGATATGTCACAAGTGATGAGCTGCTGCACAAGTACAGCTCTTACGGTGTCCCCAAATCCTCCACCCTAAGTGGCAGAGGACAGTTGCACAGCAGGAAAAGACAGAAGAGCAAAAACTGTATCATTTCATAATGTGATTGGGGTCGGGGAATGGGGGGGAAGATGGAAGCTAAGAATGTAAACTCAGAAACGTGCACTGTTGTGAATTCCCAAGTACTCTTGGGGATGGTTCATAGGGGAGAGGTGGAGAAGGCTCTCAATTGAGGGAGGCAAGGCTGCAGGTTGACTTGGCAGATGTACTTGATGTCACAGTTTTGGGCATGTTAAATATGATTTGCACATTCCACTTTGGAAACACAGGCTGTGGAGGCCAGGGTAGGGCATGTCCTTCCAAGGTGGAGTGGCCATTTACCAGATGACACATTGTAACCTGCTCACTTACAATATTCTTTCTGGTTCTCTTCCTTTTAGGACCTCTTTTCCAGTAAATACTTTATTAGCCAGGACCCCAAACTAAGTTATTTACATGTCCATTGTAAATGCAATGTAAATGAGAGTTCTGATAAAATATTTTTGTATTTTGTAATAACAAAAGAATTTCTATATCGTAGGATTCAGTGGGGACTTGCATGCATGTCCTCCATTATCACTGAGTGGTAGTAGATGGTGGCCCAGGACCACCTGGCTTTTGTTGTTTGTTTCGATTTGGTTTGGTTTTCTTTCTTATACAAATCTGTTACATGTCAGTGAGACTCTTTTCAAAGAAGTATATTCAATTTGGCTTTTTGTGGCTGAAAAAGAAAATTAACTATTCTACCCAAAGCATTTTACGCTCTAGTCCGTCAAAAGGAGCCATCTTTCAGTCTGTTCCCACCCTGAGTAGAATTTATTCTCTACAAAGTAAGTAGGTTTTAATTTCAATTGCAAATGTCGCTTTTGCTGATTAGAGAAACAACCAGTGTCAGTCCAGTTCTGTGAGAAATGCCATCCCTGTTTGGAATTATTGAAGTTGCTTAATGTCGATCTGTCCCTTGGGGGGAATCAAAGTGACTGTGAGTGGTGCCGACGTGTGCTGTCAGCATGGCATTGTTTTGAATGTGGAGTTATTGTTTGGTGCTCATGTTTCCTGGATTGTATTTTCTGCTTTCTACTTTCAAGGCAGTCAGAGCTGCTGCCTTAGCCTGACAGCTGTTTGTCCTCATAGCAGAAGAGCTTCAGTGTTTGCCACTGAAGGGCAGAAGGACGCTGCGGGAGGGCTCTGGGTACTTGGTGTGGCACACATTACCCATGGATAGGGAACAAAGAAATTTGAAAACAAAAAGCAGGTAGATGTGGAAATGGGGAGGGGGTGGTGGAAAATCAGGGAGAAAGACCTTGTAGAGAGAAAGCGGAGAGGTGACAGCCACCTTGACTAGTCCCCAGTGCTTTAGAGAGAATCCAATTTGACAAGCTTAGTCACCACAGGGGCTGCTGTGGGTCAAGCTGCTGAGATGATAGGGTAACAACATGGGAAACAGACCTTGTGGCAAGAGAGATTTCCATTTTGAACTTTGAGGACTGTTGGTCAGACAGAAAGGCTCAAGAGTGAGTTTGCTTAAAGAAGACATTTCACTGCTGGTGAAATAAATATAACGTGAAATAAAACTTCTTGCCTTGCTTCAGTTTAAAAGAAAAAAAACGAAGCACTTGCTCTTGGTCCATTCTCTTCCACTCCTCAGTGGATTATGGCAAAAATCCACTAGAGGACCCACCTTTCGTGAGCTGTGCTGTCCCTGTAATGCACAGTGTGTCTCCGTGGCCATTTGCCGTGATAAGGCGAGCATGGTCCCTTTTCACTATAGTACTTAACATTTTCTAGGGGATTTTTTTTAATGGAAAGAATGTGAAAAGTGGCTTTTCAGATGCCATTCTAAATGGGTCTGGGGGAAAGAAGACTGAAAAGGATGCGAGGATGATACTCCAGGATGTATTAAAATGAATTGCTTTTTTAGGTATTAATATGACATTTGTCATTGTCACTGATTTTTTTGAAAAAACAATGCAAATGTTGGTTGTGGCTGTTTTCCGCATGCTATCTTCATATCTAAATGTTTCATTAATTATCCAAGCCTCTGGAAAATTAACTCTATTACGTTTGTATAGTAAGTTAATAAACTGCTTGGCAAACTGTTTAAGAGATAAATATGCAGCACCATGCCACTATCGTGGCAGGTTTCTGGTAGACACTGGGTGAGTCCAATTTGGAGCTTTGAGTTTGTTGATTGGTGAGAATTAAAAGACATTATTGAGAAGTGAGAGGGAAAGGAGATCGCTTAGCAAATGGTTGAAACCACATATCCTCTCTGGCCCCAAATCCAATGAAAGAAATTCTCCCATTGGAAGTTGTTTTCTCCCTCTGCCCTTGGCAGAGTACCTCTTCCATTTCCCAGACACAGTTCAAATCACCCTCAGTCCAAAGAAGAAAGCAGCCTAGAAATGGCTTAAGTCGTATCAAGATCATTCTGGCCAAAACTTGACATGCAATGAGATACAGGCTTTCGGGTCCACCTGTTCACCAGCAAGACCACCTCCGATTTCTTCCCATCCTAAATGCAGCCAGGCTCGTTACAGAGAATGTCATTTGAAGAAGGCCAGTTCCTCACAGAGGTCGTGGGTCCTTCAAGTGACTGCCCAGTAATGAGCAGAATGTCACTGAACTAGCATTTCTCTACCTTTAAGTAATAACTTAGATATAAAACCCCAGAATCTCATTCTCAAAATTCAGTTGCATCCTTTTCTGGGGTAAGAATTTAAGCTCCTCCCTGATTCCTCCCGTGCATCCTTTACCTCTTATTGGCCAAGTTTCCCTGGTGAGTGGAGCCTGTACTCAGTTCCTTTCTATCGTGATTTTATCTTCTGTAGGCCAGTTTTCAGAAGATTCATCTTTCCCCACTTTTCTCTTGTCTTTGATTATTTGGTTGACTTTTTTTTTTTCCATCTCTGATTATTGGGCTGGCTTTGCTCAGATGTACAGCTTTACAACTGAGTTCATCTCCTCCCGCTGCCAGACCCAGCACCATCTAAGCCAACTTTCTTCTCCAGTCTAAGGAATGCATGAATCATTGAAAGCTTGCTGAGAGGTCTTGCTAGCACACCCCACCTTTGGTACTGTGAAAAGGTTCCATGCTGACGCAGTAGCATTGAGCGTGGCAATCGGGGACCCTTCTGTCCTGTGTAGTTGTGGATCTTCTACCACATGGGAAGGTAAATGAGGTGAGGAAAATCTGACTTCAGTCCCTGGTGTTTAATATGCACAGAGTAGAATTGCCCGTGTTGGTTGTTTGAAACCCTGATTCCACAGTTTGGTCCATCCTTTACTCTCCAAGCAGCTGCGTGAGCAGTCTGGATTTTTCTAATACGGAAAGTCACAATTTTTTCCTGTAGAACGCTCCCCCTACAGAGCTGTGATAAGATGGCATTTGCTGCTCCTTTTCTGGAAGTTTTTGCTTCTTATGACCTCCTAGCCATTTTTGCCTTCAGGTGGAGCCAGCGCTGGCATGGATGTAGCATTTAGGCTATCCCTGCCAGCGAAGCAGATGACAGCAATGGGTTAATGTAGACTTTCCAAGGAAAGTAGATTCTCATCCCAGGCATCTTTACAACTAGTCCAATGGGGCTGGTTGACTAGAGCTGGTCTTCTCTGTCTTATTACACATCTTATTCATGAGCTGATTCTTCCCTGGGTCCCTGGGAGAGAAGCAGTGCGGCAGACATCTAGGAAACATCCATCATCAGGATCTGGGGAACTCGAGTCCCTCTTCCTCCCACACTGTGCAAGCTAAAGGAAGCTGACCCCTTAGGCCAAACAAGGCTCTCTTGGCCCCACGTTTTCATGCTCAGGGTCTTTGCCAGTTATGTGGGCAGCTCCTGCTCACTCTGCTGAGGTCAGATAAGAGTCTGGTTCCTCATCAGACCCCACCTTATAGGGACGTAGGACACTTGCATTCCAAAGGGCAGTGTCCTTTGCATACTCCTAACAGAGACCAGACTGTACTTCACAAAGATCCACCTATGGCCAAGGAAAGTGGAAAATCAAACCAGTGGCCTGAATGTCACATGCAGGCAGAGTCGTTATTGTCACCTGTGTGGCATCTTTAGGCTCTGCAGATCAAGTTTCCACAATTTCCACTACTGATCTTGAAGACAGTGGCAGATTAGCATCTTTTGAAAGGATTGACATCTCTTTGAGCATAAGGGAAACAGAAATGAAACCTTCACCTTCTCGTCAGTGGTTTGCCCCAGAGTTTGTTTGTGCGACCATCCAGAAGCCATGAAGGTCAGGCTGGAGGAAGGACTGGTTTCTTTTTCTGTCTTCTCATATTAGGAGTTCAGTCATCACAAGCCCCCTATAGAGCATGACTCACCTTTGGAAGCTATTGCTATTACAGAAATTCATTTCCTGCTTCCAAAACCAGCCTCCCTTGGAGAATTGAAAGGAGACTGGAAAGGTCACATACTATTAGCAGACATTTCTGTGGTTCAAATGTGGTGAACTCACAAGATACATGTCTAGTTCTATCTTGAGCGTTTCCTAAGAAAAAAACTTCATGGTCTGGGTGTTTGACCATGCATGTACAATAGGTCGCCAATCAAACATTTCTAAATTTTGGGAGGTCACTTGCCTATAAGGCCTCCTCTTGAGTCTATCTAGCTGATTTCCATCGTTTTCAATAAAGTATTCTGGTTTAGTCCTGACCCTGAGTTAACAACCTAAGACCTATGACTCCTCTGTAATCTTCAGCAAACTAGGCCAGCATTTATTCTCTCAAACTCGTTCCTTCCTGCACAGAGTTGCTTTGCCCAGATCCTATTTAATTCCACAAGCATAAATAAAACCTCAGAGGGCCCAAGAAAATAAAGCAGGCTGGAGTTTGTGTTACCTGTAAGTGTCAAGCTGTTTGTTAGGAAGGCCTGTCACAGGCCTTTGGTGTGGGCTCTGCCAGAGACTGTTCTGAACACTTTGCTTGAGATCTGTGCCCTGTAAAGTGGATATGATGTTTTACTGATTCTGTAATACATTTGTAAACTTCCAATAAAATTTGAATAAAAGAAATGTTGTCATTCTTCTCAATCTTCACTCGCCTCCCAGAGAGGTCTTGGCCTTTGGGAATCTTAAAGAAGAGAAAAGGCATGATATTTACAGCAGACCTCTGAGCTGTATTTATAAATGATATTTAGAGCAGACCTTGAGCGTAATTTAACAACATGATCATCCAACAAAGTAACAATAACAGGTTCTACCCCAGGGCCTAGGACTTCCCCAGTCATTGACTTCTGACCAGGATTGCAGTAGCAGGCATAAAATTGCTTCCAATGGGATTCGGATCCAATCAGAAATTGGTTAGTTACTCCATAACAAGCATGCCACTCTTGCATCAGTAGGCAAATCTTGCCGACAGGTTAGTATCGCAGCATGTGGGTAAGCATGCTGGTCCAGCCCTGGGTAAGGCCATTGGTGTCTTTTTCTTCCCCAGGACTCTGTGTAGCACTTGCAGGCACTGTGACAGCTAGCCAGCAGGGAGGACATTTCCTGGTTGGTTTGAGGTTAACTTCTCTATGTCCTTCTCCCAAAATATGTTGTGTCTTCAGAAATAGGGTCTTATTATATAGTTATTGTGGGTAACCAAGGGCAAGGGGAATAGCCCAGCTTGTTTTGGAATCTTCGCAGACATTTTTTAAATTGTATTTTGCAGTTAGCTTTCTAGCTAGTTTCCATGTGACTTTTCATAGATCCTCACTTTTTTATTAAACCTGCCCACGACCCCCTCTTCCATATCCCCCGTCTTCTTTCTTTTCCCATGCGTTCTATTCCCCCCACCCTTACACTTTTTAAGTTGGGGTATGAGATAGTAGACTTCTATATGGCTTTTCATACCCAGTTCTTTGGATCGTCCCTCCCCATCACCCCATGTTCCCCAGTCCCCCATACCCTGCTTAAGCCTTTTCACCATCCACGTTCTGCCTTCACTTTACCTAAAACTTACTACCACTTTCCCTTAATGTGCTCCTCAAAAGGCTCCTTTCTTGTTTCCTGGATTCCACTGTGTTTCAAGTTAAATACCAAATAAAAGATTTGAAGCCAGGATCTGTGTGAGAAAAGACACGATGTTTATCTTTCTGGGCCTGAGTTATGTCACTCAGGACACTTTTTCCAGTTCCATCTATTTACCTACAAATTTCATGATTCCACTTTTCTTTAGCTGCGTAGTATCCCACTGTGCTTATGGACCACATTTTTCTTATCCATTCATCTCTGGTGTACATCTAAATTAATTCCATTTTCTGAAAATTATAAATAGAGCAACAGTGAACATGGATGTGTGAGTGTCTCTGCAGTAGTATATGAAGTTGTTGGGTAGATGCCCTGAGGTGGCATAGCTGGTATAGGTCATATGGCAGGTGTATTTCTAGTTTTTGGAGAAAGCTCCAGGCCAATATCCAGAGTAGCTACACTTCTTTACACTCCCTTTACAACAGTGCGCAGGAGTTCCCCTGTGCACACCCACCCCAGCATGTGTTACACTGCATAGGAGTTCCCACTGGCCACACCCACCCCAGCATGTGTTACATTGCACAGGAGTTCCCACTGGTCACACCCACCCCAGCAAGTGTTACAGTGCACAGGAGTTCCCACTGGCCACACCCACCCCAGCGTGCATTACAGTGCCCAGGAGTTCCCCTGTGCACACCCACCCCAGCAAGTGTTACAGTGCACAGGAGTTCCCACTGACCACACACACCCCAGCATGTGTTACAGTGCCCAGGAGTTCCCACTGACCACACCCACCCCAGCATGTGTTACAGTGCACAGGAGTTCCCACTGGCCACACCCACCCCAGCATGTGTTACAGTGCACAGGAGTTCCCACTGACCACACACCCCAGCATGTGTTACAGTGCTCAGGAGTTCCCACTGACCACACCCACCCCAGCAAGTGTTACAATGTACAGGCGTTCCCACTGGTCACACCCACCCCAGCATGTGTTACACTGCACAGGAGTTCCCTTGAGCACACCAACCCCAGTATGTGTTACAGTGCACAGGAGTTCCACTGGCCACACACACCCCAGCATGCATTGTCCCTTATATCCCTGATGATGGCCATTCTGCCTAGGATGAGATGGAATCTTAAAGTAGTTTTATTTTCTATCTCCCTGATGGATAAGGATGCTGAGCACTTTTCAAAATGTTTTGTAGCCATTTTCATTTCTTCTTTTGAAAATTTTGTTCAGTTTTTAAGCCCATTTTAATTGGGATTTTATTTCTTAATGTTTTCTGTTCTTTGTATATTTTTGACACTAATTGCAGTGAACATCTAATGAAGATTTCCTCACATTGTGTAGGCTGCCTTTTCAGTTTTCTTGGCTGCACAGCAGCTTTTTAATTTCATGAGGTCCCATTGTTGATTGGTGGTCTTATTTCCTGTGCTACTGAAGTCTTATTTGGGAAGTTCTTGCCTGTGCCTATAAGGTGAAGCCACCTGCTTTCAGCTCTAGCACTTTCAGGGTCTGATTTTTGGAGGTCCCTGATTTATTTAGAGTTGAGTTTTTTTGTGTGGTGAGAGATAAGGATCTAACTTTATTTTTCCACATGTTAAAATCCAATTTCTCCAACACATTTTTTAAAAGATGCTATTTTTCCCAGTATAAATTTCTGTATATCTTCCTCCAAAATCAGGCAACTGTAGTTGCATGGATTTATAACTAGGTCCTCAACTCTCTTCCATTAACCATGTTTCTGTACTGGTGCCATGCTGTTTTTGTTACTATGACTCTGTAGTATAATCTGAAGTCATTTATGGTGACACCACCCACAATGTTATTTTTCCTTGGAACAGTTCTTGCTTTTGGTGACTCCATCTAAATTCTTGGAGTGTTTTTCCCATGTCTGTAAAAAACTGGCTCTGGAATTCTGATTGAATCTGTAGATTACTTTTGAAAGGATGGCCATATTCACAATATTAATTCTTTACATCCATGAACAGGGGAAGTTTTTCCATCTTCTAGTCTCTTCCTCAATTTCTTTCTTCATTAAAATTTTCATTGTATAAGTCTTTCTTTTCCTCATTAAGCTTATTCCTGATGAGGTGGATGGAGGAGGGACTTTTGTGTTTGATAGGACAGTTGTTTGTTTTTCCTTATTTTGTGTATTTGCACACACACACACACGTGTGTGTGAGTGAGAGAGAGAGAGAGAGAGAGAGAGAGAGAGAGAGAGACTATTGTAAATGATATTGTTTCCCTGATTTCTTTTTAGCCTGTTATTGGTATGTAGGAAGTCTAACTAGATAACAGTGTTTTCCAATTTAAAGGAGTAATAGTGCCTTAGACTCCATAATGAAGCCATTGGCATTTCAAGTACTATCAACTGCACATGCAGAAAGCAAAAATCAAGAGTTCATGGCCCTGAATTATAATCAGATGATTTATAATATAATGAAAGAACCATCATTAAAGAAGTGGAGATTTAAGAATAATCAAATCCGTATGGATTGGGAAAATGTTACTGAGAAATAAGTTTATATTAGAAAATGGAATAAATTATCATATTTTAACATGCTTCCTTCATGGGCCTAGTGCTAATTACAGTGTCATTGTTTATTGGAAAATGTGCCTAAGCAAGCAAGGACAAAATCAGGGCACATTTAGTGGGTAATAGGACTCTGTACTGAATTGGAAATAAGTTGCATGCTACACACAGTTTAATAAAGCTCCAATGGCAGAAAGCACAGAGTCAGGGAATAATAGTGATATTTTCTATCCAGTACCAAAAAGATTCTTGAAAGAGCAAATGTTATTCTGGAAAATGCTGCCACCCAAAATTCTGGAGACAGTAAGGCTATCCATTTGTCCTGGAGACAGGAAGGCTATCCGTTTGTCCTGACATCTAGAATCTTTTCTCCCTCTTATCAAGTGGAAAACAGATCTTTTTAGCTGAAAATAAACACCATAAGATTGACGGGGGCAGGGGACAAAGGAATATGGATATACACCAAAGTCAATAATAAATTTCCCTGGTACATAAAGAAAAGGAACTATTGTCCTTTTGTTTCAAAATTATTGCCAGATAAAGGCTCAGAAACTGAATAGGTCTGTTTATTTGTAAGTCCTACCTTTTAACTTTTCTAGGTTGTTTCTCAGGTCTCGTGAGATGAGGATTTTAAGAATTCTGTATACTGAACATATTTTTGCTCACCAAATACCCATGTGTCCAGACTCCGATACTCACCCCCTGGCAGTCTGGCAGGATTGTGTGATGAAAAAGTAAGGCGGTGGTCAGCCTCCATGTTTATCGCTCACCTCCAGCCGTGCTGAACTAACGGTCCATGCTGAGATGTTTGATCATCGCATAGAAGCAGATGTACCACTGAGTCACTGTTTCCACATAAAAAGAATTGCTTTAAAAAGAAAATAATCCTTCATCATGTTAAACTGAAAAAATTCAGGAGGAAACTTTTGTGCTACAGTGTAATCCAGCCTGCTGGGAGTAATACATGGAGATCAGTACCCAGTGACCCTCCAGGTTTCTTTAAAATCTAGAAGTTACAGCCAGGAGTATCACCTGATGGTGCGAAGTTCTGAAGGCTGATGGGCCCAGCACTTTGGATACATGTTTTTTGTTTGGTTGGTTGTTTAGCTGCTTCAATTTGGTTAAAAGTTACCCTTTAATCAGAGCCTGCAGTTAGGCTGTAGGCCCAGCAAAAACACAACCTATGGACTAGAAGCATAAGGAGGTGCTCACCATTGTATCGACAAGTAAGTGCTTAATAAATATTCAATGAACCCAACGTGTAAAAGAACTAACCAGGTGAGGTGGGAAGATTATAGCAATTGTGTTGAGTCCTTAAGTCTGGAAAGAGAAAGGAAGGCCTCCCCCTCCATAGAACGGCAGAGGCTGTGGAGAAAAATCCCAGCGCTGAGAATAGGCGACATACTCACTGCTAAGATAATTACCGAGTCCCTACTGTGGACATTAGTCCAAGGCCATGGATAGGGCAAAACAGCAAGTCAGATGAATTTCCAGTCTCACTGGGGGTCTGCTCTGTTTATGTCTTTACTTTTTCCAAATCTGGAATTTGTTTTATGACAATAAAAATACTCCAGTTATTTGATTATTTGAGCTATCTGATATAAAAAATTAATTCATGGAAGAAGAGCAAATCACGTCTGTCTGGAGCCGTGACTCCTAACCTGCCTGCCTTGCTTTCCCAGTGTGTGGATCTCCTAGGAAACCCTATCTTCCCTGGGTGTCTTTTGAATTGAGTCCATGGCTCCTAGCCCCCAGCCTTACCCTAAGAACCTCCAACCTGGTGCTAAGGAAGGATACTTCCTTCTACTTGCTTGGGTCCATTGTTCCTGTTGTTTCTGTAGCCCCGGCCCCAGCCAGGAGTTCAGAAGAATGAGTGTTTTCAAGAGGGTGGACATCCCCAGGGAAATGCTCCAGTCATCCTAACTGAAATTTTTACCGCCCCGGCCAAAAGGCTCTAATAAATCGAGGAATTCCTCCCAGGGTAGCCCCTGATGGTATCATCTGAGATCACTCGAACAGCAAAGCTTTTCTTCCTCCCCTCACTGCAGGGTCCAGCTGCTACCCTTGAAGAGCTGAGATGAAAGGTAACTTCCTAGCAGCCACTGAGTGTTTTGAGGACATTCACCCTTACCTAGGACACACATGTCCCCAAAGAACGCTTTTTGTAACAGCAGACTTCATCAGAGCAGCCCTTCTTCTTTCTCCTCTTCCTGCTCTTTATTTTAAAAAATTAATGCCATGCAAAGTATTTTATAAATAATTTGTTTTAATATTGAGGCCAAGTGTGGGACACGATAGCTCAGAGCAGAAACAGGTTCCAACCTCACATGCTGACGTCTGCACACAAAGTCCTTAGAGTAGGCAGTGAGTTGTTTTGAACAGGACAAACTATAGAGGAAGCCTGGAAGGAAATAGGACCCCGGGGAGCAGAGGCACCGGGGAATCACTTACACAGCTGCCTTCATGGAGCCTGCTTCTGCTCCTGCTTCTATCCCACCTCTGGATGTGTGCCGAAGGCCCTTGGCGGCTACTGAAAGCGTCTTGCTTCAGGTAAAGCACAAACATAATCATGAGGGCAGCCACATCCAGGATGTTAACTGGTAGCTAAGGAGGCTTCAAGCTTGTCAAGAGTTTCCCGGCTGAGGCCAGAGCAGTGGACTTGAGGAACCCCTGCACCTATGGTGGGTGGGGAAGCTGGAAAGCACTCAGGCTCCTCCCCTGCCTAGCTTCATGGTTCTCCATGTTCAAAATCAGAGCAGAGCACACCTTTCTGACTCGCCCCGATGCGTTTTTGTCCAGCATGATAGGAACAACAAAGAAAACCCCGTCCCAAGAATAGCTTCTCAGGTGAATATTACTTAAACTTCAAAGTGGTACACATTGCTAATTTGTCTAGGGGTTTTGTTAAGTGAAGTAAAATTCAGTGAGTCATCTATATTTTGTGCCTGCTGACCGATTCTACCTCAAGATGTTTTCGTTGTTTTAATTAAATGTGAGTGTGGGGGGACGGAGGGACGTGTGAATACAGATGCCCCTGGAGTTCAGGGAGGGTACGGAGTTTACAGGACCTTGTGGGCTTCACAGCATGGGTGCTAGGAATCCAATCAGGTATTCACTTCTAATTGCAGAGCCATCTCTTCTGCCATTGTGTCAGGTTGGTTAGTTTCTCACGATTCCCTTTCTCTTTCCTCTGAGACTACACCTTGAAGCTCTAGTTATAAACTGGCCTTCTTTCCTTCATGTCTGTCATCGGCTGCCATGAGGGGAAGTGATTCCTAACACTTGGGCTCCAGAGGCTCCACACTCAGCAGCACCTGGATCCGGGGAACCTCACCCAGGGCCTGCCTCCATGGACAGTAAGGAGGATGACAGCATTTTTCATAACATGCATGTGTGTATGCTATAGGTTTATGGAGATTTGCTTTTCCAGAAATTATTATGTCTGGCAAAGCAGGTCAGATTCGGTGTGCTGCATGAAGTCTACCAAAGATATTTTGGACATAAGCGCTTGCGACAGAAAGTTTTACGGGAATTCCATGGATTTACTATTTCTTAGAAGCCTGTTGGTAGAATGAGCCGTATGTGGGAAGCGAAGCCCAAAGACCAGTGAGAAGAGGCAAGTGTGGTGAGACTCTTGAGAGGAACAACAGAAGAGCAATCAGAATGTCCCCGGAATTTGAGCAGGCCATAGCCACTGACAATTGTGCATGGAATATTTTGTCATTTCCTACTTGTTTATCTTCCTTATGGCATGCTGAGCTTTCTTTTTCCATTTATTTACTTGTTGGTTTAGGACAGGGTATCATGTGTACTAGGCTGGCCTTGAACCTGCTATGTTGTCGTGGGTGATCCTGAGCTTCTCATTCTCCTGTCTCCACCTCCTGAGTCCTGGATTACAGGTATACATCGCCATGCCCTGCTTCATGTGGTACCATGTCAGGCAGCCCTCCATCACTGTGATGAGTGCCTGATTATAGAATGAGGGAATATTTAGTGTAGCTGTGCTTTCAGAAGTTTCTGTTCAGCATTGCTTGACACTGCTGTTTTGAGTCCGTCCAGCATGGCAGAAACACATGGCAAAGGTCTATTCATTTCATGGTGGTTGGGAAGCAAAGAGAGACAGGAACAGGCTAGAGCCCCAGTATCTCCTATTCCAGTGACCTAACTGCTTCTCACAAGCAACCCCCCAAAAGTTTCTACCACCTCTGATACCACTGATAGTATTATGGCTGATGACCAAATCTTCAGTACGTGGGGGGCACATATAAAACCATGACATGGTGTTTCTTGCTCTGCACTAAGTACAAGAAGGCCTTTGGGGTGTCCTTTAGTATGTGATCATTTTAGTTGTTAAGATTAAAAGTTCTCAGGGCTCCAGATGGCTCAGCGATTAAGAGCACTGGCTACTCTTCCAAAGGACCTGGGTTCAATCCCTAGTACCCACATAGCAGCTCACAACATCCTCACACAAATATACATGCAGGCAAAACACTGATGTACATAGAATACAAATTAATTAACTAATAAAATTAGAAGTTCTCAACAAGCAGCATAAAAGCAAACTTGGTCAAATCTAGATGGTCTTACAGCAGTGACTTTTAAAGCATTAAACAGGCAGTCAGAGCAGCTGCTGATCCCGTTCTCTCCTACTGCTCACTTCTTACAAGCACACAAAATAGTTATCCAACCTAGACTCTGTGCTCAAAGAAACTACAAACCTTATCTAAACAATGACAGACTCATCCCTACACATGTGCATTTTACATATAGCGTTGGGGAAAGTTTTGTTCCGATTAGGGTAGGGTTTTCAGCTGCTGGTGCATGTTTATAAGGCAGCTGGGTGTAAACTGATTAGCCTCCACCGTGAGGCTGCAAAATGCTGTCTCCTGAGTATCCCAGGGAGAAGGAAGGGTATAATGTGCATGCTTGGTCCATCATAGGGTTGACATCTGCCATTGGGTCCTGGTATCTGGGACTCCCATTCTCTAGCACTTTGCTAAAGTTCATCAGGACAGATAGTGTCCCCTAAACTCTAGGATCCCACTCTGATTAGAAGGAAAAAAGCAGTGTCAACAATATAGCCAGTGAGAGAATCCTCCAGTCTTCCCTGTCTCTCTGTACACACCAGAGCCGATCTGAAACGCCGCGTGCACATCTCAGTAATGGATAAGCCCCTTGCTGCATCCTCTGCCAGGGGCTCCAGCTCTTCAATGTGCATGTGCCACACTCACCTTCAGTTTGTGCCTTCAAGATTACACACTACAACTCGGAGAGTGACTTTCTCATCTTGAGATTTGATTTCTGCCCAAGAAGGAGGAGTCTGAGCATTTTATTTTCATAGATGAAGCAGGGGCTTGAAAGAAAATATTTTATGATTGTATTTGCTTTTGTTTTATAACACAAGAGCCCGTTTCCCATATTCTCCCCCTGCACCAATAAATGCTTTATTCATGTTTGATTTATGAACCTGACTCACTGAATGTTGAAGGAACAGCCACTTGACATTTATCTCCCAGCACAGAACAGCTGAGCCTGGAAGACTTGGAATGACTATTCTATATCAGAAGAAAGGAAATGTGTGTCATTGTGCTAAATGATTCCCTGGCATGATATAACATAATCCTAGGTTCATGACTTTGTGCTAAGTTTGGATAGAGAGTTATACACAGTGAGCGTGTCTCACATCCCTTAGACTTGTTCAAGTTCAAATCTCTTCGAGCCAAATGAAAGCATTCAATTTAGAGACTCAGGCAATGAAAAGTTAAGAGTGCCTGCCATCTCTTGGGAATTGAGTTGATTGTCCAGCATAGATAAGAGTGTCTGTCCTGGTCATAGGTATATATGGGAAGACTAGCCATCAGGAATTGTGGGCCACACACATCAGCATGGTGTCCTATCCTATGGAGAAGTCAGAAGTGAGGATGGAGTCCCTAAGAGGAATGGAATTGGGAAAGTTCTGGCTGAGATGTCAGATGGCACATCTATGGGGATGTAAATTGACAACTGGCCCACAGAGAAATCAGTCTGTTAGGGACAGGGAGTTCCAAGTGGAACAATTTTATAAGGAAGAACACTCACAACATCCAATAGGGGAAATGATGCCAATGTGGATGGAGCAAGGATATCATATGGGGATAGTCTCGGAGCCCACCAAGTAGGAGGAGCCCAGGAGGACAGCACCAATGTGGACAGAACAAGAGGGGTGTTGGGAGAGCTGAGAAGAGCACCAGTGTAGTACTAAGAGGACCACTCCATTGCGAGCCAGGTGGAGCTGTGCAGTATGGGTAGAGTGAGAAGCGGTAGTGTCAGTGTGTGTACAGAGAGGACAGGGGCACCAGTGTGTATAGAGTGAGGACGGGAGCACTAGCTTAGGTACAGTGAGAACAGGAGCACCAGGAACGATTCTAGAACTTTAAGAATGAATTTTTGTAAGTGTGTGGGCTTGGTGGTATCTGGAGCTGGTTCTCTGACTAGATGGAACCTACAGTCATTAGAGGCTGTTCTGGTAGCATGGAGAACACTGAAAATCCACAGTGTGCACTATTTAAAGAAAAAAAAACAGGATAAATGCATGAGGTGCTCCTGATTTACTTCTTGGAAGCTATAAGGAATCTAGTGACTCTGTGTATAAAACCTTTGAACATTTGTGGAAAAATAAGAGAAACAGTGATGCTCCTGGTTCATTTTAGCATCTTTGGACAAAATTACAAAATAAAAAATGAACTAAGTGATGAAATTGACCAGCTCCAGATGTACATAAATAATCTATGAGTTTCTAAGTGTGCCCTGGAAGAGATTCTTCTCTTCAGCAGCCCAAGAGCTCAAGTTGCAGAAAACTAAACCCAAGCCTTCATCATATGGTTACTTAGTTAAATGCTAATTTAATTCCCAGCTCAAAGAGTGTCAGCAGTTAAAGTCAGGGTACTGCTATAGGCCTCACTAGCACTCTAGGGAATGGGTGCTCTAACTGGGATGGGGGAAGGATGTCAATGCAGAAGAAGAAGAAAGGAGAGACAGGATAAACAACACCAATAATGTTTGATAAAGCCTCAAGAAACTATATTGTTTTGTATTAAATATATAGATAGTAATATTAATATTTGTATATATAATGTTATACCACTTGAGCTGACAGGATCTATGGCTCCTCACAAGAGCCACAGACTATCTAACAAAAACCCCAGTACCAAACATGAGAAACCATCTAAGAGCTGTTAGGGTAGTCCAAGTGGCTCTGAAAACAATATAGTCATTTACTGTTGCCCTCGGTTGCCTTTCAGAGGTTGAAAGGAGTCCCTAGTTCTGAAGATACTGTACACACTTCAGACACAATACTCAGAAGATTCCAGTTGGATCTTACCTACAAACCTTCCTCCTGCAGTGTAGTTCATAGTATCAGAAAGTACTATGCAAGCCGCCAAGGAAGGAAAGCAATCCATCTTGTGATGTCACTATAACAATGGCCAGAATGGCAAGATATCCCTAAAGGTGCAATAGTGGCATTCATATCTTGGTGGCAGCCAACAGATGCCTAATTGGATGTAAATCCCACTCAACCAGAGAGAAATCAAATCTGGTACTAGAATTCCAGCCAATTACCTAGTACAAGTGAGGTCATGGTCTTGGAAGAGAACCTCCTGCAGTCACTTTATGGACCAGAGTAACTAAATAACTGCATTCTGAAACTCAAGCTCGTCAGGAAGTGTAGCTCTCACCACTCATCAAAGATTTTGTTACAGAAAATGGAGACCATTACAGAAACCCACACCATGTCATATAGTACAGAGACAAGTGCATCGTGTGGAACCCAACCCCAACAAATACATCTGCAACACAACCCCTGTCCTAAGGCTCAGGGAGCATTGGGGATGAAGGGATAGAAATAGTATAAGAGACAGAGGACTAGGAAGTCTGCTATGTGACTGTGTCTCCTAGAAATGGCAGGGAAGCTACACCCATGCTTCCTCAACAGTATGGCTGCCTAAACAGGACCTGAATAATAATAATATCAATAGACAGGCTAACACAAAGGGGGAAATATCACGAAGTTCCACCCCTAAACCAAAGAACTATAGGCAACTAATAACTACTGAGAGAGAGAGTGAAGTAGCCTCTCCCAGAGACGAATCTTCTAATTGGTTATCCAGTACCAAGAATGTAGAGTTACAAACACACAAGATACATTAAATTGACTCAGCAGGTTGCATTTACATATTTGTGCATATGTATGTAGCAGTAATAAAAACAGGCCATTGATTTGAGGGGAGTATGGGGCATATTTGCACAAGCAGAGCTGTTTAGAACAGTGTGGTTCATATGCACCTTTGGGACTGGCTGATCAATTTTGGCATTTCCTGGAACAAAATGGATAAGAAGCCTACTTGTTTTGGATCTACATATACAGAAAACCTCTAGAACAAAATTGCAATAACAGGGAGTTACAGCCCATCAACCAAATGTCCACATTTGAACCAATCCCCAAATGCAGAACCCTTTGAATGAAGGGAAAGCCAGTTCTCCTGAGGAAAGACCATGTTACAGTGTAAAAGAGTTTTACAGTTAGCCTTTCTCCATTCTCCCCCAGAGGGATCTATGACCTTTTACTAGGGAAACTGTACACTGGAGCAAAGGAGGTAATATTTGGAGAGGGAACTATATTAGATATCGGTTCTGAACTAATGGTGATCTAAGAGATCTCAGGAAGCATTGTGGCTCTCCAGGTAAAGTAGGGGTGGTGTAGGAAGTCCTGCATATGTGTTGCTTTTATTGGTTAATGAATAAAGAAGCCACCTTAGCCTGCGATAGGGCAGAGTAGAGCTAGGTGGCGGGGGTGGGGGACTAAACTGAATGCTGAGAGAAAGAAGGCAGAGTCATAAGACACCATGTAGCCTGACCACAAACAGACAGAACTTTACCTGGTAAGCCACAGCCACATGGTGATACACAGATTAATGGAGATGAGTTAGTTTAGGATATAAGAGTTAGCCAGAAATATGCTTGAGCTATTGGCTGAACAGTATTGCAAATAATATAGTTTCTGAGTGATTATTTCAAAGTCTGGGTAGCCAGGAACCAACAAGCAGCTTCCCCCACAACGGGGCTTATGGAGTTCAGTTGATTTATGGAGTTTTGGCCAGTATCTCATTCACAATGGAGCCAATGGGACCTTGAATTCATGTGGTTATTTCCCCAGATCTAGAATGTATAATTGGGACAGATACACTTTGAAGTTGAGAGAATCCCCACATTGGTTCCCTGGCCTGTGGAATGAAGGCTTGTTATGGTTGTAAAGGCCAAATAGATGTTTTTGGTGTTATCTTTAATGTGAAAAATAATCAACCCAAACCACTATCTCATCCCTGAAGGGGTTAAAGAACTAGCACCACCATTAAGGACTTAGCGGTGGTAGCTCTCCCTTATCTCTCCTATTTGCCCTGTGTGAAAAACAGATGGATCAAGGAGAGTGACAGTTGACTGTCCACAGCTTAACCAAAGTAGTAATTCCAGCTGCAGCTGCTGTACCGGATATGATTTCCTTACGTGAGCAGATTAATACATCTCCTGGTATTGGCATGTGGCTATTGTTCTGGAAAATGCTTTTTTTTCTCCTATACTTTTTCATAAGGACCATCAAGGGCAATTTGCTTTCACCTGGCAAGGCCAGCAGTATAACTTACAGTTTTTACTCAAGGGTATATTAATTCTTCAGCCCTGTGTCATAACTTAGTTTGAAGGGATCTTGATCACTTGTCTCCTCCACAAGGCATTATACTGGCCCACTGTATTGATGGGAAATTAATCTAAGCAAACTTCAAGGACCTTCAACCTCTTAGGAATCCAGTGGTGTTGGGCATGCAGATATTCTTTCTAAGGTGAAGAGTAAGTTACTGCACCTGGCCTCTTACTTCAAGGAAGAAGCATGTGATTGGGCAGTACCTGACTCATCTGCCTGTTCCAAATAACTGACACAGAGGCTTAATATTACTTATAAATACTCAGTGAAAAGCTCAGGCTTATTACCAAGTAACTCTTATACTTGAAGTTAACACATATTCCTCATTTATGCTCTGCCATGTAGCATGTTCATCTCCCACTCTGCATCTGACTGACAATTCCAGACTTTGCCCTTCTCCTTCCCATCATCCTTAATTTGGTCACCCCACCTATACTTCCTGCCTGGTTACTGTATAAACAACATTTTATTAAACCAATTCAAGTGACAAATCTTTACAGTGTACAAGAGGATTATTCCACAGCAGAAGTACAGTGTTTAGTTGGCCTATTTGGATTCTGGAAGCAGCCTATTCCTTACTTGAGTGTGTTACTCCAGCCCACATATTAAGGGGCCTGAAAAAGGAGAAGACTCTTCAACAGGTCCAGGTTGCCTTGCAGACTGCTCTGCCACTTGGGCCGTATGATCCAGCAGGCCCAATATTGCTGATGGTACTTGAGGTGCCAGTGGCAAACAAGGATGGTGTTTGGAGTTTTGGTGGGTCCCTACAGATGATCACAGCAGAGGCCCTTAGAATTTGGAGAAGAATTTTACTGTCATGTACAGGCAATTATTTTCATTTTGAGAGATAGCTCTTGGACTGTTATTAAGCATTAGTGGAAACCAAACCTTTGACAATGGGCCACCAGGCTGTCGTTTGACCTGATCTCCCTTTATGAGCAGTGTTATGTGACCCACCAAGCCATAAAGTTGAACATGCACAGGAAAAATCTATGATCCAGGATTAGATCCAAGAATCATCTGTATGAGAAGGGAGGAGGCAGAGAAAATATCATGCTCCTTTCTTGCCCAGAAAAGACTGCTGACTTCAGCTCTGCTCTCACTGGTAATAAGAGTTGGTTTCTTTTCTGAAATGTAAAGTCTAAATTGGGCTTTTCAGTGACAAACTAAAAGACCCAAGAGGGCAGTCTGTTCTCTGTGCTCACATTTGCTGCAGTCTGGCACAGATACAGAGCTGGCTGGTCACATCTTTGGGGAACTCCATGAGGTCAAGAAGATACCATGCATGCCTCTAGCATGTTAATTAAGATGCAGTGCCCAAATTTCTGGACAAGTCCCCTACTGAAAGCCATTCAGACAACAAAAGCTAGTGGTTGCTAATTAACCCAAGTAAAACACTGTCAGGGTGGCAAATCCAAAAGGAGCAGTCTGGCTGGCTTCTTTTATAACAGTTAATAAAAACCAATGTCTGTTCATACTGGTCGCAAGACTCTCGAACAACACCAGTCAAAATTCCAATGCCGCCCTTCATTAAAACAAAACTCTAAAATATATATAAAAGCACAAAACACTCTAGAACCTGCCTACCTAGAATCTAGGTAAGCAAAGCAACATGGAGCAAAAGGAACAGTATGGGAGGTATTACCACACCCAATTTCAAATCACACCACAAAGTGATAGAGGAGCAGCAAACACAAAGGTTGAGGGAATAGGAGAGAGGAACCAGAATGAAACCTGCAAAGCAACTGATTTCTGGTTTTGTTGTTGTTCTTGAGTTTTGGGTTTTTTGTTTCTTTGTTTTGTTGTTTACAAAAATGCCAAAAACATACACTGGAGAAAAGACAGGCCCTAGGAAAATGATGTTGGGTAAACTATTATCCACACGCAGAATAATGAAACCAGATTCCTAGCTCTCCCTCTTGCCTACAAGTCAGTTCAACATGGATCAAAGACCTTAACGTAAGGCCTGAAACAGGGACACTTAAGGAAAACACAGGGCATATGCAAGGAATTCCTGAGAAGAACTCTGGTGGCTCAGGGAATAGGACTCGGCTGACAAATGCAGGAAATTAAAAAGCTTCAGCATAACAAAGGAAAAACTGGGGTGAAGGAAAAGCCTAAAGGAGAAAACCAAACAGATCAATCAATAAATAAGCTGATGAAGTGGATACGTGCTTCTCAAAGGGTAAAATACTAATGACTAACAACAACAAAAAAAAATGTTCAACACCTTACCTATCATTAAAGGAGGAAAAAATGCTGGAGAAGATGTAGGATAAGAAATAGAAAGCAAAATACGGTAAATGCAAATTGGGCATACAAACTAAGTAAATATCAGTTCTAATAATAGGTGTGTATTGATTAGAAGGTATTTCTATCGTGTGTGTTAGCTCCTCCGCCTTGGCCTTTAAACGCAGAGTTAAATATGTTGTCATTCTCTCTCGGGATCAAGGAAAGAAATGATCGTTTATTTAACCCCCTAGAAACATCAGCCCTGTTTAATGGGCCCTCAGTACTAAGGAGAATGTAGGGGGAAGCTTGTGTGTCGTTTTTTTTCTCACCTCTGGCGAAGGGGAAGAGTTTGAGAGAGAAATGACTTGACTAAGAAAAGAGGATCACTCTGCTTCTGATATCTTTAGGGATGTCACAAAATATTATCAATACCTGGCATACTCCTCCCTCTGCCCTGTCTCTATCCCTCTTTGTCATGTTTTCTCTGTAGAACAAGATCAGAACTCTCTGAGAGTTTGTGGGAACCAAGAAGAGTGTGAACTTGTATGTTGTATAAGATTTATTCCATTCCCACATGACAGTCCCACCTGACTCCCCTAGAGTGCTTTGAGATTCAAGGTACTCCTTAGAGCGATGGCTTCAAAAATGTCCACACTCTCTGGCATTCCCTTGAGCTTGTGTATGGAAGTTCCTCTTTCCATGACCTTAAGTTTAATTTAATGACTCACTTCTAATTAATAAAATGTGACAGAATTGATGTTAGAGGTTGTGGTACAAGCCATCAGAGGTATTGGGGTTTCCTCCCTGCGTCCTCTTGAACAGCTCAGCCCTGAAGACTCCAGTTACCATGTTGTGAAGACACTCAAGCAGTTCTGGAGGAATGGGAGGGGGGAGGGCCTTCTGCCAG
>LOEQ01001759.1:168777-180096 GCA_001685075.1 Bramus lutescens
TGATCAGAGGAATAGAATCAAAGACCCAGATGTAAATACGCACACGTATGAGCACCTGGCCTTTTATAAATCTAGAAATATGCAATGAAAAAAGAAAGCATCTTCAAGAAATGATGCTGGTCTAACTGGATGTTGGCATGTAGAAGAAGGCTGTTAAATTCATATCAATCACCCTGCACAAAACTCAAGTCCAAGTGGATCAAAGACCTCAACATAAAACCAGATACACTGAACCTGATAGAAGAGAAAGTGAGAACTAGCCTTCAACGCATTGGCACCAGAGACCACTTCCTGAACAGAACATCAATGACTGTGGTTGGCTGGTCCCTGACGTCCTCTGCTTCTCCTTTTCTCACTCCTCCCATTTTTTTCTCTCAGGCTTAAAGTTCTTCTCCTATTTATTCTCTCTGCCTGGTAGTTCTACCTATCCCTCTCCTGCCTAGCTATTGGCTATTCAGCTCTTTATTAGAGCAATCAGGTGTTTTAGGCAGGCAAAATAACACAGCTTTACAGAGTTAAACAAATGCAATATAAAAAACACAACACATCTTTGTGTCATTAGACAAATACTCCATAGCATAAATGAATGTAACACATCTTAAACTAAGATAGCACAACAAGATCAAAACAGGGAATTCAAAGGAATCTCAAATGGTCAAGAAGCACTTAAAGAAATGTTTGTCATCCTAGACAACAGCACAGGCTCTAAGATCAGCAATTAAAAAATACGACCTCATAAATCTGAAAAGCTTCTGATAGGCAAAGGACATCATCAATATATATGAGAGAAGAATAAACAAATAAACAGATGATAGATAAAATTATAGAAGATAGATAGATAGATAGATAGATAGATAGATAGATAGATAGATAGATAGGCAGAAAGACAGACAGACAGACTGATAGATAAATAGATAGATAAAAATTCCTGCTTGTGATGGTTCTTTAGTTTTCAGTGGCTCCTCTTACTGCCAGTGATGTGTATCTTGCTGCCTCGGTGTGGCCTTATTGGGTCCTGATTTTCTTTAGATCTCTGACCCTTTGGCCCATTTTGCTCCCTTCCCACTCTCTGAGTCTGTGTTCACCATTCCTGAAGGGAGGTGTGCTCAGCTTTGCACTCTTCCTCTGTGTGTGTGGACTGTTCCATTTCACAGACATGTTTGGAAAACAAAGAAGTTGAAGTCATGTCATCATGACAACCCTAGGCAGAGTTTATTTCTCCGTGTCACACGCTAAACTTTATCACTTGTAGACACACAGGATCCTCAAAACCCTTTTCTGACTTAAAAAACATCAACATGAGGCAGACTGCTGGGCCACTAACAGTAGCACCAGGATTTATCCCTACTGCATGTACTGGCTTTTTGGGAACCTATTCTCTTTGGATGGATACCTTGCTCAGCCTAGATATAGTAGGAAGGGCCTTGAACCTTCCACAAAGCAATGTGCCTTAAGCTCTGAGGATTGGATGGGGGTGGAGCAGGAGGGTGTGTGGAGGGAATGGGAAGAGGGGAGGGAGTGGGAACTTGGATTGGTATGTTTTTTAATCTAATTTTAAAAAGTCAACAAACATCAACATAAAACACAGTTCTAGTATAGGAGGTATCTTATTTTGAACCAGATCTGGGTGACCACAGCCTGGGAACAGATTCAGAGTGCCCTCTGTTGTCTGCTACGGAAGTGATTATAGTCACCTTTGTAGTCACAGAAAGAAAAAAAAATCACAGTCTAAGTCAAAGCACTTATCAAACACATTGCCAGAGAGAGCAGGTAGCTGGGTTCCAACTAAGTAAAGAAACCTTGTTCAGATGCTGTTTGATGACATTTTAACTTTTGGTCTGATATAGTTCAAGAGTTTTAATGCAGTAGCTGAAAAGGAGTTAGGTCAGACATAGATGTGAACAATATGGGTATTTAAAAAACAAAAGGTAGCCAAGAAAAATTGTCTCTTGATCTGCAACATTTCAACCATGTTCTAATCCAGTTGTTCTCAACCTGTGGATCACAACCCCTTTAGGGGAGCACATATCAGATATACTGCATATCAGATATTTATATTATGATTCAGAGCATTGCCAAAATGCCAGTTATGAAGTAGCAACGAGACAATATTATAGGGGGAGTTGGTCACCACAGCATGAGGAACTGCATTAAAGGGTCGTAATATTAGGAAGGTTAAGAACTGCTGTTCTAACCAATCAGCGTTTTAGAATCTTCCGCATGGGTGTAGCTTTCGAGGAAGAGTTCAGTTCATAAAAGCTTGTGGGAATTTCCTGAGGCTGCCTAAACCTTGTGTTCTAAGACTCATTGTCCTATAGCGTGTGACCTGGTGAGATTACTTACTTTTAAAACAGGACCCAACTACAGTCAATATCTATGTCCCTATTCTAAGGAAACATCTGTTTATATCCACACCCTGTTACTGCAGAATTGCAAGCAGCCCTGGGCTTTGAAGATGCGCATCTCTCTTTTTCACTGATTGTGGGCTGGCCTTGTATCCTGGCTGGCCTTGTATCCAGCTGGCCTTGTATCCTGGCTGGTTTTGCATCCTTGGGTGCTTCCATCCCCCCCCCACACGACCTCCTCCTGCTTGAATGAAAATGAGGACCCTGATATACAGCCTCCTGCTCTGAATTATGGGAGCGTTTTAAAAATAATTTTAATTTTGTGTGTGCACACTTGTGTGTATGTAGGTGCCCATGTTTATTCGTGCATGTGACCGCTAGAGGGCAGCCTGAAGTGTTATTCCTCAGGCACCATGCATCCTAGTTTTGGAGACAGACTTCTCTCACTGGACCCGAGTAAGGAAGAAGGCGAGGCTGGATGGATGCTGGATGGCTAGAGAGCCCCGAGGAAACCTGGCTAAGCTTCCCCAGCACAGAGATTGTATGTGTGTACCGCCATGTCTGGATTTTCCTTAATGTGGATTCTGGGGGAACCGGACTCCAGTCCTTATGCTAACATAGCAATAACTTCATTGACGGAGCTACTCCAGCTCACATTGCTCTCTAACCAGAAAAACATAGTTTTGAATTTGTAAGTTTTGCTTTATTATTTATTTTGAACCTGTTTTATTAAGTGTAAAAGTCTCTTAGTAAGAACAATCCCTCTGGCTTTGATTTCTACTCTCTTTCACAGAGTCCTCCCCCTGTTAGACAATTTGGTAGGGTCGGGAGGAGGAAGACTCCTCCTCTCCATAGGAACTGCTTGGTTTAGGTTGCTTGACAGAGTATTCCTAGCACAAAATGGTTAGTGATGAAAATTTTTTTCCTCTCTTGTCTGTCTTCTTGCTCTGTTCTCAATGCCCAGAGAGTCCATAGTCTCACAAATAGAGTGTTCACCAAGGAAGCTGCCACGGACAGGGCTAAGCAGTTAGTGCATGGCCAACCACATGGGTCTCTGCTCATCCCATGCTTCATCCGGCACACTATCAGAGGTTGAGCTGCCTTTGCTGGACTGGTTCTTATACCTAGGCAATGTGCTAAAAGACAGAAACAAAGAACAAATATGAACTAAGAAACCTATAGCAGGGGAGGCCAGGCAGTGGAACAGGGTGTGGCAAAAAAACAAGTCAGCCTATGTAGCCAATATGTAAGAAGAAACAAAAGGTTTGGAGGTATGGGGTTAGAGAGATGCTCAGTGGTTAGGATCATGTACTGCTCTGGCACCAAGTTCAGGGGGGTCAGAACTGCCTGTAACTATAGCTACAGTAGATCCAATATCCTCTTCTAGCCTCTGCAGACACTGCATTCACAAGTGCACACACACACCTGAAAGTTTTAAAAATGAATCTTATTTTAAAAATTATGCAGTTATGTGCCCGAGAGTGGTGTGGTTGAACCCTACGGTAGATTTACTTCTGGCTTCTGGAGGAGCTGCCACACTACTTTTCATAGTGGCCGCACCAGTTTGCACTCCTACCGGCAGCTAATTCACATCTCCTTCCCCACATATACGCCAGCATTTGTTATATTTGTGTTTTGGAGCTTAGCTATTCTGATTGGGGTAAAGATGAAATTTCATCTTTTTTTTTCAAAAAAAAGTAGTTTAATTTGTGTTTCCCTGATGACTAAGGATGTTAAACTTTGTTTAAATTTTTTAATTAAAAACAGTGTTTTCATACCATGTATTTTGATCATGTTTTTTACCTCTCCCAAATCCTCCCAGATCCCACCCTTCTCCCTGTCCACCCAATTGTTGTGTAACAGACTTTTCCTGGGGAGATACAATACACACATCTACTCACCCCAGACAGACCCACAACAGACTGAAGTACAGTTACCACTGAAGTCCAACGTGGTGAGCCATGACTTTTATTCGGTTACTTACAGGAATATGGATGAAGGGTAGGTGTAGTGAGATTTCATTTGTATTTTAAGAAATAAAGCTTGCCCGAAGATCAGGGAGTTCAACAGCCACCCTCGTCAGTCTTACAGGTCAGGAAGTGGTGACACAAAACTTTAATCCCAGTAACTGGGAGGTAGTGGTGCACGCCTTTAATCCCAGCACTAGAGAGGATTATAAAACGGGAGGAGACAGTTCTCGGTCTCATTCTGAGGATTCCTGGAGACAGAAATTGCCATTTGGGATTGAGGTAAAGGTAAGAGCCAGGGACTGGCTGTTTCACTTTTCTGACCTTCAGGTTGAACCCCAACCTCTTTTCTGGGTTTTTATTAATTGTGCTATAGGTAGGAGCAGAAATGACTCAAAGACAGCTACATCACCAAAGCCCACCCAGCACAGGTGACAGCTTACAAAGCTGGGTACCAGGAGCACACTGCACAGCCTGCAAGCAGCCCAACAGGTTGGAGAGTGTCATTCAAGGGGCCTCAGCTAGTCTAAACCTCTTCCAGGCAGATTGGCTGGTTTCTGCTTCTTCCACGCAGTTGGTCTGTTCTCGGTGTCTTTGAAATTTGGGGTTTTTTGAGTCTTCATTGCAGCTTTATTTTAGTCTCAGAGAATCTCTCAGCTTTTATTGCTTACTCAGGCAGGGAAGGGCTTAGTGAATCTGGTCAGTTTCAGATACTTCCTGAAACTATTTTGAGTACTTTAGTTTCCTGCTTAAGGAGCTTCCCTATTACATTACACCAAATTGTGTTCTCTCTCTCTCTCTCTCTCTCTCTCTCTCTCTCTCTCTCTCTCTNNNNTCTCTCTCTCTCTCTCTCTCTCTCTCTCTTTCTGTCTCTCTCTCTGTCTCTCTCTCTCTGTGTCTCTCAAAACAAAACAAGAAAATTAAAACAAAAAACCAATAAGGCAAAAAATTTAACAGAAAGCACACACACACATGGACTCTATTTGTGTTGGGCAACTCCTGGTCATATTAAACATGTTTACAAAAGGAAAAAGGGTTTCTCATCCATTTGTGTCTCTGTCTAGCTCCATGCTCCGGTTTAAACTGGGTTGTTTGGGTTCACGATGTTGCTTTTCTTTCCTTTTTTCCTTTCTTTGTTCCTTTTAGAGTTCTTTGTGTATTTTAGATGATCATCCTCTGTCAGTTGTATAGCTGGTAAATATTTTTCCCATTCTTTAGACTGCTCCTTTCCTCAAATGATAATGTCCTTTGCTGTACAAGCATTTTAGTTTCAGGGGTCTCACTTATTAATTGTTGGTATTAATGCTCGCATACCAGAGTTCTGTTTAGAAAATCCTTTCTTGTGCTGGCAAGCTCAATCAGATTCAGAGTTCCAGGTTTTATGTTGAGGTCTTTGATCTATGTGGAGCTGAGTTTTGTTTAAGGTGAGAGTCAAGGATCTAGTTTTATTCCTTTGCGTGTGACTGTCCTGTTGGAGCAGCACCTTTTGTTGGAGATGCTGTCCTTTTCTCCGGCTGGTACTGCTGGCCTTTTGTCAGCCAGGTAGGGGTGCTTTAAAGGCGGGGAAGCTTGAACATGGTGGTATAAGGACTTGGGTAATGAAATAGGAGAATTAAATAGTTTCTGAAACTATTTTGAGTAGCTTACTTTCCTGCTTAAGGAGCTTCCCTATTACATAACACCAAAGGGGAGATGTCGAGATAAAGGAAAGATTGTGGGAAGGGATAGCTAATGCTATACCTTTTGAAAGCGTCATATTCAAATATGCGCATGCATATATATTAAAAGACTTTAAATGGTGTTACCTTATTGACCACCGTAGGCCAACAAATAAAAAGTCCAGTTTCAGGAATGGATTACCTCTTTTTGGAATTGTTGACCTATGACGTCCGATAGACCCCCTAACATTACAGGCTATTCTAAATATTCTGGGTTACCCTCCAAAACTTGATGGTAAGACTCTGTTGCTGAAGATACCACATGCTTTAGTCATAGAAGGTGAAGAAATCAAGCTAGTACTCAGTTAGAAGCTTCATTCTTATTGGTTAGTTTTCATAGTGCTGGAAGGTGCTATGTACACTACTGGAGGTGAAAAGGCAACCATCAGCTTTATTCAGCTATGAACCCTGATAGCTACAATAATGACCGGGCTAGCCAGACGTGTCCACTGGTGCAATAGCAGCACAAATTTCACACTAATCTACCTACTATCCCATCCAATTTCCTTTTTTCCAAAGAGAGCACTGAGCCTACATAATTTACCAACCCTATACCAGTTATAATCAACTCCTAATTGATGTCCCTAACCCTGAGGACAAACTTTGTTGAGAGAGGGGACTTTGTCTTCTAGAATTACTTCCAGCTGTCATGGGGGCGATGTTCTTTCTATGGGATCCTGTAAAAGTAAAATGATGGTCAAGTTTCAAAATTACTGCAATTGCAAACAGTCTCTGAGTAGTTGGTAGGGTTTTTCTGAAGTTCTCATTTGAAGTTCTGGTCAGAATATTGCAAGAAGGTGCACCATTTCAGCTAACAAATTTGGAACCATCTTGAGCAGCTTGTATCCAAACCCAATCTTAAAATTGTACTATCAGCATCATGATGTCATATCAACCAGGTAGAGTCATTGTTGTGGGGGCCCCATCTTTTTCCTGAAAACTTCAAAGATTACTTCAGGAAAATCTATTGTTCATTGTGGAAAACTTAAACATTATTCATATAAACATATATTCAATGAAAGGTATGACAGAGACAAAAATATTTATGGGGAAAAGTAAAATCTTTCCTAAATGCTTTCTTCTTTCTGTCCTATACCAGATGGCTCCTGATACGAGACATAAAATCTGAATTTTTATTTTAACAACATGCTTAGATTTAGAGGATAGTCATTGTCTAACCCCAAAGCCAACTTTAATTTTTAAGTGTGTGTGTGTGTGTGTGTGTGTATCAGTGTTCAAGAAATGAAATTTTACCCTGAAGATGACATGTCATCATAAGTCAGATTTCTCTTTGCTTGGTGATTCTTTCTGGATAGTTATATTTTCCTTCTTTTGTCGTCTAAATGTCCAATGTCTTTTGATTTTTTTTGAAGATGAGTAGTTTTCTGTAAAGATAAGAAGAGAACCCTGCCCTAACCCTTATGAGGTTTCCTTACCACCTGTATGATTGTCACCTCTGTGGATGAGCTGTCATTTCTCTGTCTCAAGGGGTTTCTCTTTTCAAACCAAATATATATTTATTTTGATGGTATCCATAGCTTTTTTTTTTCTCCTGTGGAAACAAGAACAAAACCCCTTCCCCAACATAGCACATCTCCTGGTTTCCATTCTGAGGTCAACACGTCCTTGAAATAAACCAGCTGATTTAATTCAGAAGTTCTTCTATTATCCAGTGTCTCTCTGCTGCCATTGTTCCTTTCTCATTAGCATTAAGAAGGTTCAAGGTTAATAAAGCATTATGCCATCTATTTCTGGGGGTATTTTTGCATCCCTTTCTGTTTGTTTAATATATCCTTTATAGTTAGATTTGACCTTTCTATAATTGCCTGATGTGTAGGATTGTTTGATATACCTAAAATATACTTTATATTATAATAAGCAAAAAACTATTTCATTTTCTTAGACCATTATCTTTCTTTAGTTGTGCAGGTATACCCATAATGGCCATAACTTCTAATAAATGTGAAGTTACTGAATCAGCCTTTTCTGAGCTCAAAGCAGTTTCCTATTGAAAACCTGAATAAGTGTCAATGGTGTGGTATACCTATTTTAATTTTCCAAATTTTGTAAAATGGAACACATCCATCTGCCAGATTGCATTCCTTTGAGTACCCTTGGGGTTACTCCCTGCAGGTAGTGGTGTTTGGTTATAGAAAGAGCAAGTAGGACATGTCCTTAAAATCTCCTTAGCTTGTTGCCATGTAATAGAAAATTCTTTCTTTAAACCTTTGCTATTGACATGATGTTTTGGTTTTTTTTTTAAATTCTGAGGCCTTCAGCACATTTCCAATCAATAATTGATTAATTTCTGCATTACCTTGTGCTAGAGGGCCTGGCAGACCCATATGGGATTGGATGTGTGTTTTGAGGATTCTCCATATTGATTTCCAGAGTGGCTGCATCAGTTTACATTCTCACCAACAGTGAAGGAGGGTTCCTCTTTCTCCATAGTCTCACCAGTTTTCATTGTCATTATATTGTTGATCTTAGCCATTCTGACTGGGGTGAGGTGAAATCTCAAGGGTTGTTTTGATGTGCATTTCTCTAATTGCTAAGGATTTGATGAACACTTCTTGACGTATTTCTTAGCCATTTTTGTTTCTTCTCCTGAGACCTCTGTTTAGATCCCTTTTGTAATTGTGTTGTTTGTTTTCTCAACTCTTTGTTGTTGTTGTTTGTTTTTAAGTTCTTCTGTTTTTGTTCTTTCTATTAACTGGACGTTGATCATTGGTCAGATGTACAACTGGCAAAGATGCTCTCCCATTCTGTGATTTTCTTCTTCACTTGACTATTTCCTTAGCTGAATAGAAGTTTCTTAGTTTTAGGAGGTCCCAGTTTTCAATTGTTGGCCTTAACTCCTTGGCAAATGGAGTCCTATTCAGAAAGTCTTTTCCTACACCAATAGCCTGTAGGTGCTGCCTATGCTATCTTTTAGCAGTTTAAAGTTTCAAACTGAGGTCTTGATTCACTTGGTTCTAATTTTTGTGCAGAGTGATAGATACAGTTTTAATTTCATTCTTCTGCATGTGGGTGGATATGCAGTTTTCCTAGCATCATTTAAATGTTGGGTTTTTCCCTCTGATTTTTTTCCTTCTTTATCAAATATCAGGTAGCTCTAGATATGAGTACTCATGTTTGGGTCTTCCACTTTTTTATTGTTCTGCCTCTCTGTTTTTTTAATTCAGTACCAAATTGTTTTTTATTACTATCACTCTTTAATATATCTTAAAATTCTAGAATAACAATTCTTTTTTTTTTTCAGAATATACTTAGCTATGTTGGGCCTTTTCTGGTTCCATAAGAATTTTATATCTTTTTCTATTTCCGCAAAGAATGTTTTAGGTAATTTAATTGGAATTGCATTGAATCTGCAAATTGGTTTTGGTAGGATTGTCCTTTTCACAATATTAATTCCAATGATCTTAAATCTTTTCCTTTTCCAGTGTATGTAGAGGGCAAAAGTCCCTATGACACAGACAAGCACTGGAGAAGCCAGGAAAAGTTAAATACACGGCTTATCTCTCCAAAGAGAGAAGTTTGAGCATGCCACGAGGAGCAAAACCTGTAAGTAGTGTTTCTCCAGGGCCTCTGAATCAGTTCCTGCCTTGAGTGTCTGCCCTGACTTCTCAGAGAGAGACTGTTGCCTAGAGATAGAAACTGAAACAAACTCTTTCCTCTCAGATGCTTTTGGTCATGAGGTTTTATCACAGCAATAGAAAAGTAGCTAAAACATGTATTTACAAGAGAAATAAGCATGGACAGATGTAGCTCAGCAATAGACAATGCAGAAAGCCCATTAGAAGTCTCTCCAGTCTTAATTCAGAGGTTTTCCATGGCAGGAATTCACCACACAGAGGAAGAGTAAGAAGACTACAGCCAAACTACAGGGCCTACAATTATTGACTGTGCGACTTTGGATATGTTACCTATTGTCATTATGCCTTGAGTTCTGTACCTACCAATTATTAGAATGCTAGCATAAAGATTAATTGCATGTGTATTTATAAACATGTGTATATGTAATCATATTAACATAATTAGATATATAAACGCACACATTGTTATTGTTAAGATTAATTGTATACATATTTATAAACATAAAGAATAATTACAAAAGCAAACTGTCCATAAAGGGAGTCTACCATGGAATAGGTTGTACCAGTCAGTATAGTCAGCTAACCATAACCCCTCCTGTCCCCCCAGCTTCTCCCCTGCACACTACCAAAGGTAAAGTCTGCCTTTGAGCAATCCATAATACCAAAATCCCGAGTCCAAAATGTCCTAAAACACAAAACCTTTTCAGCACTGATCGAAGTCACACACGAGAAAATTGCATACCTGACCTGGTGTGGTAAGTCACAGTTAAAACACGGAGACACTAAAATAGTGTGACATTAGGTTCAGTTATATTTATGAAATGTACATTCATTACATGTTCAGACTTGAAGCTGTTCCCCTAGGTATCTCACTGTGCAAATATTCCATAATGTGGCAAAAAGCTGAAACTCATCAGATCTCCAGCATTTCGAGGAAAAGGGACTCAAGCTGCGGCTGCCGTGGAACAGCGCTTACGTAGGTAGCGTGGGCTAAGTGAGATACAGGTATTTGCTATGAGATAACTGTGTCCAGGTTGCTCCACAAGAAGAGCGAGGTTTTCCTGGTTGAATACATCTAAGTTCCCTTTTCCTGCTTGTTCGTACCAGTTCTCAGCCAAGGGAAGTAATTTCCGCCAGTTCTCTGCCTTTCCTGTGAGACACGCCACGTGTGTAAAGGGGTTTTTATGTCTCTTTCCTCTTTTCTTCCTCACGTCCAGCAGGAGAGCACCTGCATATGCCCCTCCTTCTTCCCAGAACATCGTTCCCTCTCATGTACTTCATGATTTAACTCACATTTTATCAGGATGTCTTCCCTGGTTTCTTGACATAATATTTATGCATATTCTCTGTATTTACAGATAAGGATAATAGAGTATTTACTGTACAGGCCTCCACAGCTGTTTGCACATGTTACTACTATTTTAGTGTGTGTCCTGGCTAGTTTTAGGTCAACCTGACACAGGCTAGAGTCATCTGAAAGGAGGGAACCTCAACTGAGAAAATGCCTCCTTAAGGTCCAGCCATGGGATGTTTTTTAAATCAGCTATTGATGGGTGCAGGCCCAGCCCATTGTGGGTGGTGCTATTCCTGGGCTGGTGATTCTGGGTTCTATAAGAACACAGGTTGAGCCAGGCAGTGGTGGCATGCCTTTAATCCCAGCACTTGGGAGGCAGAGGCAGGCGGATCTCTGTGA
>LOEQ01001759.1:215315-229149 GCA_001685075.1 Bramus lutescens
ATGATGTTTTCTAGCTCCATCCATTTGCCTGCAAAATTCAAGATGTCGTTATTTGGATTTCTTTTTTTTAACACTGCTTATCTTTCCTGCCTATCCTTCCCCACCATGTGACTCTACAGCAGCCCCTCAGCACCCCATGCTCATCCCAGATGTTTTCTCTCTGGGACATAGTCCCTCCTAAATGCCAACATGCAGTGAGCTTGGTTGTCTTGAAGCTCAGACTCTTGGCATGCTGTGCCTCAGCCTTGTTTCTCTGCTTCCTGAATAAAATGATTTCAACTGTACCAGGCTTTTTCTTTTGGGCCACCAAGCAGCTCCCAAATCATGACACAGAGACTTCTTATCAGTCATGAATACTCGGCCTAGCTTAGGCTCGTTTCTGGCTACCTCTTTTAACTTAAATTAACCTGTTTCTCCTTATCTACCTTTTGCCTCAGGGCTTTTTACTTTTCTTTCCTTCTGTATATCTTACTTTCACTGTTTCTCCTGGCTGGCTGCCTGGCTGCCTGGCTGCCCCTGGGCATCTCCCTCTTCTTCTCCCTCCTTCTCTCTTCCTTCTTCTATGCTGAGCATAGATTCCACCTCAGAATTAGTCTCTCTGCCTGTCAGCCATGCCGATCCCTCTTTTGCCTTGCTATTGGCCATTCACCTCTTTCTTAGGCCAATCTGGTGCCTTAGGCAGGCTAGGTAGGCTAGGTGAAACAAATGCAACGCGTCTTTACGCAGTTAGCGTAATATACTGCAGCATAAACAAGCATAAGACATCTTTACCCAATTAAAATATTCCACAACACCCAATATTTCTCTTCATGAGCTGATCCTCCCCTGACTCTGGAACTGTCATTATACCTGCCGCTTAAGGCTAGCTCAGCTTGTCCAGGTTGGCAGCTCCATGATTTCCCTCACCGGACCTGTGGTCACCTTATACCATCTCCACCCACTCAGCCCTTTTCTCGGTTGCGGTTGCGTTGGTCCTCCTCTCTGGCTGTCCTCTTCTGCATTTGTATGGCTCCCTCTTCCCAGTTTCTCCCATCTAAGGCCTGACTCTGCTTATCTTCTAAGGTCAGACAAGATTCGAACGGTTATGCAGACTCTTCCCTCATTTCTAAGCACACGGGCCTTCCTGGAGATTGCCACCCTCACCTCTCAGCACAGACTGTATCCACTCCTTGCGTGCCTGTGAGCCTCCTATCCCTGAGACACTATGATGTTGGATACTCACGCCAAGAGGTCTCACAGTGTCAATACACGTGAGAATGCCATCGTTTCTACCATTCCTACCCATTTCTCAGCTTCTCTCATCTTGGTAAAAGGTTCCGTTTGCCAATTTCAGAGGACAAATATCTGAGTAAGGTCGCTATCTACGGCAGCCCAGGCTTGGTCCAAGGTCCAATAGTGCCCTCTGCTGGGTTACTCGGAATTTCATCCACACAGCTTAGTTCAGATGGTCAAATTACACTTCTCACTAGTCTGTTCATTCGCCCTCCCTCTGGGCAAAGTAAGGGTCCTGTGTTATTGAAGGTGCCAGGGCTGGTATCTCCTTGTGTGAGCCAGTTTTGCTAACCTATATAGGAGGCCTAAGGCAGTGAGTGGTGAAATCTATGCTAAAAGACCGTGCCTGTACCACATGGATGGTTGAAGTGTGTGTGCCATCTGGGTAGTAAAGCTACAGGACCTGTCTCACCCAGCTCAGCTCTTTCCCCCTCCACTCAGGCCTCACCATCCTTCTGTGCTCTTTCTTGAATACAACAAGCCTTTTTTTATGACTCTTCCGTTTCACCTCCGTCCACTCCTCCCAGTCCTCCCCTCCCCTTCCCCTCTGTCCTACCCCCATCCACTCCTCCTCCATTTCTATTCAGGAAAAGGCAAGCTTCCCATGGGTATCAGATTACAGTAAGACTAGGCACTCCCCCCCCCATATGCAGGCTTAACAAGGCAACCCCATATGAGGAATAGGGTTGTCCCAAAACCCAGCGAAAGAAACAGAGACAGCCCCTGCTCCCTCTGTCAGGCGTTCCACAAGAAGACCAAGCTACACAACTGTCAAATATATGCGGAGGGCCTAGGTCAGTCCCATGCAGGCCCCCTGATTGTCAGTTCAGTCTCTGTGAGCCCCTGTGAACCCAGGTAAGTTAATTCTGTGAGTTCTCTTGTGGTGCCCTTGAGCCCTCTGGCTCCTGCACTCCTTCCTCCTCCTCTACTGCAGGTTTCTCTGAACTTCTCCTAATGTTTGACTGTTAGCTTATCTGCATAAGTGTGCTTGCTCACATGCTCACTTGCGTGGTTTTTAGGGATCTTGGCGTTTGACTTTTCTCCCTTCCTGTAGCCTAGAACAGTATTTGGGGCATAGCAAGTATTCAAATCTGTACCAATGGAATCAATGACATGATAATATGGACATATAGGGGGATATAGTCCTGCCTTTGGCTCATCAATTACTCTAGAGCAGTGGTTCTCAACCATCCTGATGCTGAGACCCTTTAATACAGTTCCTTATGGTGTGGTGACCCCAACCATAAAAGTATTTTCATAACTGTAATTTTTCTACTGTTATGAATAGTAATTAAATATCTGATATGCAGGATGGTCTTAGGCGACCCCTCTGAAAGGATCATTTGACCCAAAAGGGTCACAGCCCACAGGCTGAGAACCACTATTCTACAATATTCCACTTATGACTATGCAGCTTATCACACCTCATTTGAGGGCATCTGGCTTTTTCATTTGTTCAGTCCTATAAGTAAGTTAGACCACGCAACCTGGGATCCTCGTGTTCACATTCACGTGTAAGAAATCAGTAATACCAGGTTCTGTAATCAAGATGTATGCACATTTCAGTGACTTTGTGGAACCCATTCTCTATGGAGAGATACCTTGCTCAGCATAGGCACGGCGAAGGGGGGGGCACGGGACTTTGTCCTGCCTCAATAAGATGATGGGACAGGCTTAGTTGACTTCCCAGGGGAGGCCTAAAGAGCAGATGGGAGTGGGGTAAGGGGAATGTGGGGAGAGTGAGAAGAGAGGAGGGAGTGGAAACTGAGGTTGGTGTGTAAAAAAAAATTTTTTTTAAAGATGTATGCATATTTAAATTTTGGTAGAAAACGTCTGACTGCTACTCCAGTACCTTTAACGTAGTGTGATTTTAAAATTGCAGTTGGGAAAATGTACGGAATAGATGTATTGAAGGGAATGAAGCGATTGCTCAGCAGTTTAGAGTTCTTGCAGAGGACCAGAATTTGGTTCTTAGTTCCAATATTGAGTAGTTCACAACTGTCTGTAATTGCAACTCAAGGGAATCCAACCCCCACACACTTCTAACCTCATGGGCCCCTTCACACACACACACACACACACACACACACACACAGCACACACACTGTTTTTAAACACATACATTGAGTTCCACCCCTCTGACAGGGTACCTGCGCCTATGAAACATTCTGGGATCTCATTGACTTCTCAGAAGTGAAGCTGTGTCTGGGAAGAGTGGAAACTGCAGGAAAATTATTTTAAGGCAGGAAGCCTGAGCCACTGAGACTTTACTACCCAGGCCAACCAGAATTTAACCATGTGATCAAAAAGATATTGTAGAGAATTCAAAGAGGCCACCGACAACATGAGGTGAAGCCAGACAGACCCCATCTTGGGATAGGCTTTGTCGGTGGGGGTAAGGCAATGGGATGCAGCTAAAGGGCAGAGCGAGCCAGGCTCTGCCTGCAGGCTCAGGCAGCAGGCAACTTTTGGAGTTGGAGGTTCCTCCTCGGGAGCATAGAAGGAGCAAAAGTGAGGTTTTTATAGATGTGCCAGCTGCTTGAAGGATGGGGGGGGGCATAAGTGTGGCCTCACAGGCTGTGTGTGACTGCAAGGAGTAGAGGTGCTGGTTACCAGTTAGCTGGGCTCACGGACAGGCAAGGAGATGCCCCTCAAGCTCTCGTGTCTTTGTCAGGTTTCACTCCTCCCTTTGGGGTAGCTCAGCAGTAGTGTGTGGGCAGCGGCACAGCAGATCAACCCCCCAGTCCCTGCCCTTCAAGTATCAGGACTCTGAGCCTTACAGATATAGCTCTTGTGTGACCTAAGAAGTTGGGATTCCTCGACCCTCAATTGTGGCTGCTGCTGCACCCTACAGGCAGACCAAAGAGACAGGATTGCTCAGCCTTGGAAGCAGCCTTCTGTCTAGCAGGTGTGGGCCTAGGAAGCTGGGATTCTCTTGCCTTTAGCCACAGTCAGTATTGTACATTACTCCCACTCTTATTCACCGTGTTTGATCACACACCTTCCCATTTTCACACACCTCGACACACTCATACACAGTCTCTCATCACATGCATAAACACTCAACTTATACTTGCACACTCATAGAAACACAGACGATCATGAACTCACATACACTAACACACTCTTGACGCTTATGCACTCCTAGACACACATTCACATCTTCACACCATTGCACACACATAGCAACATGAACTTCTGCACACCTTCACTCACATATTCATTCACATGTTTACAATCCAATACTGACACACACAAACACACTCAGTTTTGTACAGTATTGCAATTCCAAGCTCCTAAACACACTCATGCACTTGTATCCATTCCCATATCCATATTCAATCACACACTCACAAAGTCACGGGCTCACACGAAACATTCAGATGCCACATACTATTACATACTCAGCGCACATCCATGCCCATACACACTCACACTCACACCTAATAACACACAGAGCTACAAGCTCACAGTACTCTCAAAAACACAACTACCTTCATGGTTACTCACACTTACTAACTCAGTTATCTACACAGTCACACATTTACCCATACTGAAACGGCCACATTAACTCATACCATTATACACACATGTCATGATCTCACACCTTCACATGCTTTGAATACCTTACCCACTCATACATCTACATATTCACATGTGCTAACACTCCAAGTCAGACTCCCATTTCCACAGATTCACATCATACATGCTTCCTCCCATTACACACTTGCACACTTACCCAAACATACTCTTGAACACTTTCATACTCATACACACGCAGAGAGAAAACACACACAGACATTGGCATTGACTCAGCCACATGCAATCTCAATAACAGAATCATGTGACCTCACAATTCCTCCACACAGTCATATAATTTTGCACNACCATTATACACACATGTCATGATCTCACACCTTCACATGCTTTGAATACCTTACCCACTCATACATCTACATATTCACATGTGCTAACACTCCAAGTCAGACTCCCATTTCCACAGATTCACATCATACATGCTTCCTCCCATTACACACTTGCACACTTACCCAAACATACTCTTGAACACTTTCATACTCATACACACGCAGAGAGAAAACACACACAGACATTGGCATTGACTCAGCCACATGCAATCTCAATAACAGAATCATGTGACCTCACAATTCCTCCACACAGTCATATAATTTTGCACACAATTGTGCACTCTTGTACATTCATGTGCACTTTCATACACTTTTGCATACATACAAGGGCAAATCTACAAAAACACATTAATATGAAGTAATACCTGAATGTGACACAGACTGAGTCAGTCACACAAGTTCATGCATGTCCAGACACTCATGTACACTTACAAACACTAACTTTAACACTGCCCTAACTGTAACACTATCCTAACCTTAATACTAGACTAGCCTAACCCTAAAGCTAACTAAAAAGCAATCCCTAACCATAAATCTAAAACTAAGCCTTATTATATCCCTATCCATGACCATATCTATAGCTCTAATGAAAAACTAAACCAAATATATGCCTAACTCTAACCCTAAATCTAAGTTTCCCCAAATCCAACCGTGACCATAATGCTAACTTTAACTCTTTCAACCTAACTCCATTTCTAACAAAGCAGCAACCCTAACTCTAGCACAAACCCCTGCTAAACTAATCCCAAGCCTCCTCCTAACTCTAACCCTAAACCTAAAACTAGCTTAGTGCTAAAAATCAGCCCTAACTTAATCCCTAACCCTAACCCAGGCCTTAGTCCTCACCCTGACTCTGACACTGCTGTGGCCCTAACACTAAACCTATTCCAAACAATGAACGTTTTCACCTTTTACACACCTTAAATAACTTACGCTGTCATAGCTTGCATAAGTTTTTAATTTTCTTTCCCTTCCCAGAAACCATCTAAATCTTCATGCACAAATCCACCATCCCTAAAAATATTCCATGTTTACATTCTTTTCACATTTTCTTGTGCTGACTCTTATAATGACATGAACAAATGAGTTTGGCATCTGTTGTGAGAATTTTCTCCCTGGGGAATAGTATGGAATGTCTACCTCTCCCCATACGGTTCCAATGACAAACAAAAAATTTCAAGTTCACCTAAGTTCACCCTACAGGACCAATGGGTTTCCTGAATTTACTTACAGAGCATGGTAACCTGAAAGCAGCTGCACTGGGAAATCTTCCCCAGTCTGGATGATGGCTTCAAAGAGTCCGCCAGTCCTAGCACTCACCTCAGCGTTCCAGCTGTTCTTCAGCTCAGACCACCGGAGCAAAAGGATCAGGAAGTGAATGGCTTAGAGCCTTACCCGTTACCTCACGTTTCCAAGCAGAAACCCAGAGCCAAAGCCTGGGTTGGGCTTCTTCCTTCCGGACACTGAGGGAGGGGTCTATCACGTGGAGTGCGGAGGGTCACCGCCACCAGGACCTAGAAGTGGTCTGATTTCAACCTTGCCACGCTACTTACTAGGCGGGTCCAAGCGGCCTATTTCCTCTTCTGGGCCTCAGTTTCTTGGTCAGGAAAAGTGGAGGAATCGACCCCAGAATCCCAATTTACTGGCTGCTGTTGTCTTGCAGACTGTTCCTTCAACATCCTATTGCTTAGAAGTTGTATGTAAAGTCAGAAACTTCACCTAGATTTCTGTCCCTTTCTGAGCAAGAACCCCCTTTACCCTCAGGACAAAGATATGCTGGGATCCTTGAGAGGTATCAAATATATGTCTTGAAAATCTAAGCTCCAGGCCTTGGATACAGCAGGTGTAGGTAGCTCAGACAAGATACCACATTTACCATGTGTGAGTTCCTGAATTCCAAGCTCAGTACCAAGCAAGCAAGCAGAAAATAATAAAATAAAATAAAATTTTTTAAAGCCTGAGGAGCCTGAGGTCTATGGGAAATATTCCTAGAGATGGGGCAGAATTCCAGAGTTAGCAGAGAAAAACCGCAGGAACACAGGATGGCCATTGCCTGAACCTTCGCGACGCGTTTCTAACGTTGGCCACCAGATGGCAGCAGAGGTACACAATTGTCCTAGTGCTGCAGCATTTTGTGAGCCATGAAGGGTCCAGCACAGGATCTTAGGAGCCACAGGCACCAGGAAAGTCTAGATAAAAGCTGGTGACCGTACAAGAATCAAGGAAGGTTTCTAGGAGTTGTTGAGCTACGCTTTGAAGCAAGATTTAAGGTCTGAAGAGGACCTCCAGAGAGAGAGGGACAGCCTGAACAAAGATGCTGAGAGGCAGGCAAGCTTGTACCAGGGCAAAACTTGGCTTGAAGCAACATAGCAGGGCCTGAAATTCTGACATCTCTTGAGCCAGTATTTCAGACAAGTGTTAGAAGTTCACTGTGAACTACCTTAAGAAAAAATACCCTCCCGTGTAATTAAAAACTCCAGAAGACACTTTCAGGCCTGGCTATATCCTAGACTCTATCATTATGCATTGTGACACCGCCTTTCAGCTCTGACTCTGGCCCCACTCTTGGGCAATCTTCCTTCTCCTTGTGACAGTATAGCCATCAGCAGCTGTGAGCAGATGTCTAAACTTCCCAGAAGCCAACAAGGAGATAGCCTCACTCTTAAGCATGCTACCAAACATCCTGGGAGTTCCTCTGAAGCGCGGGGACTGTGTTACCCAAATATCCAGAAACTTTGTTGCTGCTCTTAATGATCTGCTGTTCCAGCTGCCTATGAGAGGTGGACTCAGTCCCCTAACCGACCCAAGGAGGCAACAGTCCCCAAATGAAATATGAGAGGGTCTCAGAAGGACAGACAGTGGGTACTAGGGAGGACCCACCGGGGGATGAAAGCTGGTCCTCTTGTCCTAACTGGTTCTGAGTCAGTCTGTCATTACTTGCCTCAGTTTCCTCGGCTGGAAAGCTGACAGCAAAGGGGCGCTAGGGTACATACAGAGGGCCAGCACAGCATTGGCACAGCTTGCGGTCCTTCAGCAAGGGCAGCCACAACTCTGTGAAGACACCATGAGCACTTCTTTACCCTCAATTTGTGAGAGGTTTGTTTGTTTTGTTTTGTTTTTAGAGACAGGGTTTCTCTGTGTAGCTCTGGCTGTCCTGGGACTCACTCTGTAGACCAGGATGACCTATAACTCAGAGATCCACCTGCCTCTGCCTCCCAAGTGCTGGGATTAAAGTCTGCCACCACAACCCAGCAAGGATTTGAGCAATCTTAGAAAGGAACACAGGTTTGCAAGATGGGCTGAGACCCAACTCTCCCTCATATTTACACACACACACAAAAAAAAACCTCTTCACTGCATAGCCTTTGCATTTGCAACATGACAGCTCCGTCTCCCATTCTACGTGCTCTTTGCTGCATGACAGCAATGGAATCCCACCAAGAGCAAGGCTTGGGTTCTCCCCACTTCAGTCAGGGTGGCCCTGTGACCACAGCACAAGGAATGTGGCTTTCGAGCCTAGGTTATATTTAAGGACACACAACTTCCACCTGGCTCTGGTGACACTTACTCTTGGGACTCACCTGCTGTAGGTAAGGGGACTCCAGCACCATGATTTGGATAAATGTACCCAAAGGGCTCATGGATCAAAAGCCTAGCGCTGTTGAGAGGAGTTGGAGCCTTTGGGAGCTGAGGCCCTGAAGGGAGGAAGTTAGGTCACTGGGGGCATATCCTTAAAGGGACTTGTGGGACCTCAGCCTCCTCCTGTCTCTGGCTTTTGCTCCGTCTGCCACAGGGCAAGCAGCTTCCTCTCCCACACTCTCCAGCTATGATGAATTATGAATGGGCACACACGTGAGTCACACCTAGCCACTGGTGTCACTTGTCTAAGGCCACAGCTTAAAGAAGCCTCCAAGCTAACTCAAGTGCTAGATTGCAACTTCCAGATGCCAAACAGCAGCCACCTTGCCGTGTCCAGTCAGGCGTCTCTGGCAAACTGGCTGTCATTGCTGCCAACTAGGAAGTTTGGGCGGCTTGTCAGTAGGAATAGACAAATGGATCAGACTCCTTTATCACAGCCAAAAAAGGGGACAGAATTAGAGATTAAGTCCTCCAAGCCAGGTGTGATGGTGCACAATGAATGAAAAAAAAAGAAATACGAAAGGAGAGGACATGACAGCTCCTAGGTGTGAGGGAGGAGAAAGTTTATTGTAGATAAAAGGGAGAATCTAGCCAGAGGCAGAGACATCTGGGAGAGTCCTGGATGGTCCTGAACCTGAGCCAGGCCATGTGGGGTGTGGAGGTGGGGGGCAGAAAAGTAAAGGGTAGAGAAAGGCCTCGGCAACCAAAATGGCTGGGTCATATAGGGAAGAGCAACTGAGCCCCTGACTGGAGAAGTTTAGGGTAAGGGGTAGGTTTGCCAGCCATACCCTGTAGCAGGTAGGGACTGAGGGATGCTGGGAGAACCTGATGACCAAAAGAGTTAACACGCCACAAAAAGAACAACATCCTACCCAGCCATCCATGACCACCTCACCGCCGGGGAAGTTGAGGTCCAGCAAGGCAATCACTCAAGTGTTCAATGGGAAATGCCATGGTGGTGCTGTGGAGAAGTAGTTTGGAGTCCGACACATCCGGACTTGAACTCTGAATGACTTAGTCTGCTGTCTGTGAAGAGAGCCCTACCAGCCATGGTAGTGCACATGCACAGTTCCAACATCTGGATGGGGTTGTAGCTCAGTGGGTAGACTGCGTGCCTAGAGTACACAAGGTGCTGAGTTCAATACCCAGCACTGTGCAAACTTAGTGGCATATCTCTGTAATCCTAGCACTCAGGAGGTAGAGATGGGAGGATCAGAAGTGCAAGGCCAGCCTGGGCTACATGAGACCCTCATCTATAAAAATAAAATACCAACCGGTTAGTTGTTCTGGCACTCACTTTTAATTCCAGCACTTGGGAGGCAGAGGCAGGTACATCTCTGTGAGTTCAAGGCCAGCCAGGTCTGGATAGCAAGCTCCAGGACAACCAGAGTTACAAAGTAAGACCCTGCCTCAAGAATCCATAAATTAAATAAATAAATAGAATGACAGCCAAGGCTACATAGGGAAGCCCCATTTCAAAAATAATAGATAAAAAAAAATTAATTTGCAAGAATTCGGGAGATGGAGGCAGTTGAATCCAGGCTTTAAAATCATCCTAGGCTTCATAGCGAGTTCAAGGCTAGCTTGGGATGTGTGAAACCTTGTCTCAAAAACTAACAAAACCAAGAAAAAAACCTGATGGTCTGTTATCAAAGGCCAGCAGACCTTCACTGATCTCTTCAGCTGTCTGGATACTAACGTTGTTCTGTAAATGCCTATGATGTTAGTCTTGTGTCAGACCAATATCGTGAAACATGTGCACATATGAACTGCTTAGCCCAGGCTCCAGGGCACCTAAGCTGGGAAGCCCCAGCCCTGCTTCTTTCTGAGGCTCTGGCCCTGCCCAGCCATCTCCCATCTCAGCAGAACCCTCATCACTCCCACCTGGGTCTGGGCTGTGGTCCCAGCAGGAAATCAATGCCAGTGGCTGCCGTCTTCTTCCCCAGCACACAGAACTGTTTCACTGTGGAGATGGGCTACAGCCATGTGTCTGGGTGAGCCATGTAGTGNNNGGCAGCCGTGCTTGGCTGCGAGGCACATTCATTAGGGAGACAGCTTCTGTCGGGACTTCCAGAAGAACTAGGGAGTGGAGGAGAGCACGCTTCATCCTAGCACAACCAGCCTGGAGTTACGACGGCCAGCCTTTGCCTGGGCGTCCTGTGTGCCTCAAGCTCTCCCCTCACAGCCTGAAGGACAAATGCCAGTTCAACAAGGCTCGGAGATGAGCGTCACACGCCACCCTCACACTGTGCAGGAGAGACGAAAGAAGGGAGTGCCTTGGTCAATCAAGGATGCTCAGGTAGTAAATGGGGTCAGGGACTCTTTAGCCCAGTCGTTTAGCCCCTGCCCCGTGCACCTGTGGGTGACCTTGTGCATCAGCAGGATGGGCGCTCTATACCTGTACTTCATTTCCTTCCAGCTCTGTGCCACAGGGCAGACGATACCCATGCTACCAATGTGGGATGCCTGCTCGGGGCCACTCAGCTGATCAAGGAACAGTTCCTTTCGTGTGTGTTGTCTGTGTGTGTGTGTATACACATGCATGCAGTTGCCTAGGAGGCCAGAAGAGGATACTGAATCCTCTGGAACTGGAGTTACAGATGGCTGTGAGCCACCTGATACTAATGCTAGAAAATTAACTTGGGTCCAAAGCAAGAACTCTTAACCCCTAGGCCAATGGGTTAGTCCTAAAGCAGTCATTTCCAGTTTGATGGTGGTGGTGGTAGCGGTAAGTTTTATAATTTACTTTTATTTTATGTACACTGATGTTTTGCCTGTGCCTTTGAGTGTGTGAGGGTGTTAGATCCCCTGGAACTAGAGTTACATACAGTTGTGAGCTATCATGTGGGTGCTGGGAATGGGACCCTGGTCCTCTGAAAGAGCAACCTGTGTTCTTAACCACTGGGCTATCTCTCAGACCCTAAAGAATTTTTTTATTATGTACTTGTGTGTATCTGTGTGTGTGTGACTGAGTATACACAAGTGCACCTCATGTATACACAAGTACCCGAGTAGGCAAGAGATCCAGATCCTATGGTACTGGCACTGCAGGCAGTCATGAACTGCCTAACAAGGATGCTAGGAACCACACTGAAAAAGTAGCAACAGCTCTTAGGTACTGATCCACCTTGTCAGCCCCATTTTGGTTTTTGAATTCTTAAATCTGACTCCAAGCCTGAGTGTTTGTGCCAGGATGGAATTCGGGACTCGGGTATGCTTAGCAAGTTTACTTCAACTGAGTTGCGTCCAGCCCACCCTCCTGGGCTGCCCCTACTGGGGGACTGTGGGGCCCTTTTAGGTCACTGGCTTGTCTCTGGGCTTTGGCATACTTTTTGCCAATGAGAGAGTCTTTTTTCATTCCCTAATGTCTGGAGCAGAGGAGAGACTGGGACAGGCACAGGGAAGAAGAGAAGGCGGTAGCCACTACAGTCAGCGTTTCTTACTGGTAGGCTCTGACCTCCAGTAACACCAAGGTGTGTCCAGAGAGCCCATGTGTTAAAGAGGCACTCTAGAGAGATGGGTGTGTGTGTGACTCCATTGGTAATACAACTGGCTACACAAGCAAGAAAGCTTGAGTTCAATTCCCCAGAACCCATGTTCAAACAAACAACCAACAAACACTTGGCACTTGTAATCCAGCACTGGAGTAGTGACTTGGAGTTGGTGTACACCCAGCCTAGCCTACACAGAGAGGTCCAGACCAGTAAAAGACTGTCTCAAAACAAAAAGGGTTGGCAGGAAAAATGGCTGTGGTGGTTTGGAAGAAAATGGTCCCCAAAGGGAGTGGCACTATTAGGAGGTGTGGCTCTGTTGGAATGGGTGTGGCCTTGTTGGAGGAAGTATGTCATTGTAGAGGTGGGCTTTGAGGTCTCATATATGCTCAAGCCACATCTAGTGTCTCAGTTTACTTCCTGTTACCTGCAAGTCAAGATGTTGGACTCTTGGCTACTTTTCTAGCACCATGTCTACCTGTACTCCACCAAGTCACACCATGACAATAATGGACTAAGCCTCTGAAAGTATAAGACACCCCAATTAAATGTTTTTCCTTTTTAAGAGTTGCCATTGTCATGGTGTCTCTTCACAGCATTAGAAACCTGACTATGACAATGACTCATCAGTTAAGAGAGCTTCCTGGGACTGGAGAGATGGCTTAATGGTTAAGATCATTGACTGTTCTTCCAGAGAACTTGGGTTTAATTTCCAGCACTCATGTGGCATCTCACAACTATCTATAACTCTAACACCCTATTCTGACCTTCATGGGCACCCAAACATGCATGCCCCCCCACACACAAATATATAAGCACATATGAACACACAATAATAAGCAAGTTGGAGAGCCTGGGGCATAGCCAATGAGCCACACAGGATTCATTTGTGCTCTATTCTGCTCCTCTTTCCTTGAGACAGGGTCTCATGTAGCTCAAGGTGGCCTGGAACTCTGTATCTCCTGTTTCCACTTCAGTGACATAGTAGGGGTCAGAGATAAGTCCCAGGTTTTAAGCATGGTAGACCAGCACTCCACAAACCCTTCCAGCCTCTCTCTTCTGTTCTTAATTAGCAAATCTTGTGATGAGAATCCGCCAGATCCAAAAGCTTAAGGATATTTTAGTTCTTTAATTAACTGATACAAAATTTAACAAGTTTTAAAAATTATAGAGATGATATGTGTTCCTGTGAAGACATTCAGGAGGGGGGTGGAATTGAGTATTCTAATAACTTTCAGCTGCTCTCTCCCTCCCACTCCACTCCCTGGGGCTGCCCAGAGAAAAATACTCTCCCTGGGCACCATCCTAGCTACTTAGGGAGGTGAAGGTAGGAGTATTATTTGAGCATAGACATTCTGGGACAGACTGGGCAATATGGCAAGACCTCTGTCTCAAGAAAGAAAAAAAGAAAAAGAAAAGAAAACTGTAGATAGATAGATTAGATAGATAGATTAGATTAGGATAGATAGATAGATAGATAGATAGATAGATAGATAGATAGATAGA
>LOEQ01001759.1:229179-240641 GCA_001685075.1 Bramus lutescens
ATAGATAGATAGATAGATAGATAGATAGATAGATAGATAGATAAAAATAAATAAGTAAAACAGGGCTCAATGATACCCATCTGTCGTCCCAGCATTTAGGAGGCTGAGGCTGGAAGAGAGCTTGCCTGGCATGCATGAGGCCCTGATTCAATCTCCAGAACAGCCTGAAACAGGCAAGGTATTGCATACCTGCCACCCTACTGGGAGGTGGAGGCAAGAAAACTGGAAGTTCAAGGTCATCTGCTCTACTTAGTCCAGGTTGGCCTGGTGTACATGAGACCCTGTCTCCAAAACAAAGAACCAAGTGTGTAGACATATGCTTTTGACATCAGCCTTGAGAGGCCTCAGCAGGCAGAACTCTGTGAGCTTAAGGTCAGGCTGGTCTACAAAGCAAGTTCCATACCAGCCACCACATAATGAAGTCTTGTCTCAACAATAAAACAAAACCACTCTCTGGGTGTCAGCCTATTGCTTCCGTTGAGCCTGGAGACAGCAGGGCAGCAGACAGATGAGTCCCTGTAGAATCAACATGGGCCTTGACTATGACAGAAATGTTTCCAGGACTGGGCCACACTCTCTCCCCTGGTGCCCCCCCCCATCCCGTCCCAATGGTGTTGTGGGACCAAGGTGACAGTTGAGAATGGAGCTCATTGTCTCAGTCATGGTCACCCATGACTGCTCTATTAGCAGCCATGCAGAAATGTTGGTTCCTAGGCTCTGATGTCCCCTACCCCTGTTTCTCGGAGTAGAGCCTGGAGCCTGGGGTTTCACACACCCACACACTCTCTGCTCTTGAGAAGCATTGTTCAAGGTATGGTGAGTGTGGGAGAAGGAAGAGCCCAGGGGGAAGGTGGGATTTAGAGAGGTGAGGAAGCAACCCCTGGAAGTTCCAAGAGACCAAGATGAAGCCTACATTTCCCCCTATGGTGGAGCTGAGCCCAGATACCTCATCTAGCCTATTCCAAGCCAGAATCTCCCCAAGGCTGGAGCCCCCAGGATGTCCCCATCCTTCTCAAGATGTGCAATTAGCCCAGCCCAGCTTCCAGGTGAGCCCAGGGGCTTCTGTCAATAGCTTCTTACTCAAGTAGAACATTAATTAAATGTAAGAATAATAGTCCCAGAAACCCAAAGAAAATACAATCATAAAGCACAAGGAAGAAAAGGGCTCAGCGGTGGCTAAAAGCCTTAGCTTTTGGATATGAGAAAGGCTGTCTGTCCCTCAGGCTGGAAAGATGACTCAGCTGCTCTTGAAGAGGACTTGAATTTGGTCCCCAGCATCCAGGTGTCTGGATCACAGCTACCTGAACCACTGCAGCTGTAGAGGATTCAACACCCTCTTCTAACCTCTGCAGTTATCTGTACACACATGTGAGTGCACACACACACACACACACACTCCACTGAAAATAAGAAATAAGTCTTAAGAACATAAAGCACTCTGGAGGCAGAAGTAGGTAGATCTCTGTGAGCTCCAGGCCAGCTGGCCACATAGAAAGACCCTGGCTACACCATGAGACCCTGTCAAGTGACTCAAAACAGCTCACCTTGGTTGGGATGGATGTAAGGATGACTTGGGGATGTCTAGACCAGGAATCTGGGAGGAGCCAGGCCATCATAGAAGTCCAAGACAAGGCCCACCCGAGCAGCATAACCCAGACCCTGTGGGGAAAGAAAGTCCAGCTCCACCCCATCCTTCCCCAACTCTACTTTCTTTCTCCTGGCAAACTCCTATTTATTCTCCAAGGCCCATCCCCCAAAGTCCCCACTTTTGAAAAGAAATTAGCCAACCCTAAATTCTTCACTCCACCTGCATGACTTCAGCCTAAGCTCAGTTCTCTGCTTGCCTCAGCCAGACTTCTGGGGATTGTCCTGTGGTCCCTAGAACACTACTGGGGTCTCCACAGACCTCTCGGGTGGACATCAGAGTCTCCATACGTAGCTGAGGATGGGGTGAAGGTACGCTGGGGGGCTGGGCATGAGGTGCAAGGGCCCCATCCTCTATCCCGCAAGGCTGCAGCTTTCTCCTCTGCCAAGCAGAGAAGTTATCTAAGTTAAACACCACGTTGCTAACAATGCAGCAAGACTCATTACACACTCTACTGCTTCCCACCAAAGCCAAGCAAGAACTGAACCTGCTGCCAGGAGCAGGAGGGAGAGAATAACCAGTTTGATCCAGCTCTCGGTTCTTCATTCCTCCACCCTCCTGGAGCTAGGAGGGCTGCTGGCTGCTCCAGGGCAGGTGCTAGAACTCTGATCTCCAACGGGATCCTTGCAGGGGTACCAAGGCGTCTGGCCTGCTCCGTGGCCTCTCTGAGATAGTATTACCTTCCCCTGCTGGGCACTTACACCCCAGTGGCTTGGCCTGGGCTCTCTCTCCAGCTCCAGGCTCTGTACCTTTCAGTCCCCCTTGCACAGAGTCCCACCACACTCTGCGCTTTAGTGTTCCCCCTGGTAACCTCTGATCACAGTAGTAGGATTGCTTCTCTCCTCTTACAGCAGGCAAGCTCCATCTTCCTCGGGACCATTACTGCCCTTGTCTCAAAAAATAAATAAATAGGGGCATGGGGCTGGAGAAATGGCTCAGTGGTTAGGAGCACTGACTGAGGTGGGGCATGGTAGTACATGACTTTAATCCCAGCACTTGGAAGGCAGAGGCAGGCATATCTCTGTAAGTCTGAGGCCAGGCTAGTCTACAAAGTGAGTTCCAGGACAGCCAGAGCTGTTGCAGAGAAACCCTGTTAAAAAAAAAAAACAAAGCACTGGCTCACTGGCTATTCCAGAGAACCAGGTTCAAACCCCAGCACCACAAGGCAGCTCACAACTGTCTCTAACTCCAGTTCCAGGGGATCAGACACCTTCTGGCCTTCAGAGGCACTACACACATATGGTGCACAGACATACATGCAGTGAAAACACCCATACACATACACCTGATATCCTAACTGAAATATTCCTCCCAAGGCCTTCATAATATTCCTTCATGAGACCCTGAAGGTAAACAAAGCATCACATGTCTGGAAAAGCAGAAAAATTCTAGAAGGTCCCTGCCCAGCTGTACAACTGCTCAGGGAGGAGACTGAGCAGCAGAGCTGGAAGAAGATTCCCAGGCCTGTGGGGCTCTCTGCATGTCTACTCAGCGCCCCTGTGGGTTGTCACCCTTACTGGGGTGGGCTCTCTGCTGATACAGCTAATTTTGACACAACCCTGTTCCTTTTAAGAAACTCCTCACATATACTGTTAGTGACCTCAGTGAAATCATTGGTGTACCAAGTTGTACTTTAGTAGAATCATGGCTTTGATCTGTGGTAGGTTCCCTTTCTGGAGTGAGAGGATGTGTGTGTTGTGTCTCCCAGAAAATTCTGTTACACAACACGCTTATTTCAGTTCCTGGTCTATAATGTGTACACGTGATGTGTAAGTGCCCATGTTGGGCAGCTCAGAATGGCTGTAACTCAAGCTGCAGGGGAATTAGCGCCCTCTTCTGGCCTTCTTGGGCATCTGCACACATGCAGCATATATTCACACAGACATACAGAAATAACATTTTAAAAGCTATCAAATCATTTTATAGCATTATTTTTTATTTTGATATGTGTGCATACCTGCACAAGTGCATAGAGCTTTGGAGTCCAGAAGAGGGCATTGGATCCTGTGGAACTGGCGTTACAGGCAGTTGTGAGCTATATGGGTGGTAGGAACTGAACTCAGGTCCTCTGCAAAAGCAGCAGGTGCTCTTAACCACTTAGTCATTTCTCCAGCCCCATTCTATCATAATGTTATTTAGTACATAAATGTATTATTATATATAAAATGGGTTTTTTTTTGAGCCAGGTCTTACTGTATAGTCTGACTGTCATAGAACTTACTATATTGACCAGGATGACCTCAAACTCACAGAGATCCACCTGCCTCTACCTTCTGGGTTTAAAGGTGTTCATCACTGCTGGACAGTGGTGGCACATGCCTTTAATCCCAGCACCAGGGAGGCAAAGGCAGGTGGACCTCTGTGAGTTTGAGGCCAGCCTGGTCTACAGAGTGTAGTCCAGGACAGCCAGGGATGTTACACAAAGAAACCCTGTCTTGGGCATGGAGGGGGCTGTTTTGCTACCAAACTCAACTAAAATATTATTTTTTTGTTTTTGTTTTTTGAGACAGGTTTTCTCTGTGTAGTGAGGACTATCCTAGAACTCACACTGTAGATCAGGCTGTCCTCAGACCCGGATCCACCTCTCTGCTTCCATGCATCACCTCACCCAGCTAAATATGTTTTTATTTGCTTTGGCAGTGCTAGGACTCAAACCTAGTACATACTGGACTATCACAGAGTGGCACCCACAGAGCAAGGGAGTATCGATATATTTGGGCCTGTCTAGGTTTCTCTGTGTTCCTCTGTGAATAAAAGATTTTTCGTCTCTCTCTCGGGTGTTCTTGTGGGTCTGTGGCTGTCTCTGTCCTCACATATGTCCTGCGCAGGTTTAGATCACCACATGTAATTCCAGATGTGTTTGCCTTGATATGTATATGCTCATGTGACTCCTTGTATATCTTTCCCTCTGGCTTGTGCCTCTGTGTCCTCAGTGTCTAAGTATTCACATGTGGTTGCTCTTGACTGTCAACTAGCCAGAATTTAGAGTCCCCCCCCACCCCGGTATGTCTATGAGGATGCTTCCAGAAAGTCTTAACTGAGGAGGGAAGACCTTCCCTGAATGTGAGCAGCACCATCCTGGTTGTCATGCCACCTCCTGTGGAGTGGCACAAGCTTCAAGGAAGAGTGCCCACAGAGAAGGGGTGTGTGTGGGTGTGTGGGGGGGGGTGTGCGTGTATGATGTGCTTCCTGCATTGGAGCCCTTGCACTCTTGGCATTACCTGCTTATGTTCTAAGGAATGCAATCTGGTTTCTTCTGGAAGGGAAGATAGTGTGTTTAAGTTTCCAGAATCTACTGACGAGCCATTGCCGTACAGAGGAGTATATGATGCTGATGGGGGGAAGATGGGTTGGCATTCAAGGGGAAAAGGTTTCCAGGTTTAATCTGGTGCTTAGTAAATAAAGAACAAAAGGCAAATTTAATTAAGCAATTAAGACAGGTTCAGCAAAAATGGGCTAAGGATAGAAGAGAGAAATAAATGCCTGTAACTTCTTGAGACTGGTTTTGGAGAAGGTTTGAAAAGGACTTAGAACTATGGAGAAGGAGAAGGAAAGAAGGAGTTCTTCTGCACAGATGGCAGAAATATAAAAAGACTGTAGACTGTGTGATTGTTAAACAACCACTTGCCCTTAGCTCAAAATGCCATGAACTCATAGCCTACATAAAGATTTATATCAAAACTAATGCCAAGCCATGTCTAACACGACCAACCCCAGATTCACACGGGGGACATCTGTCTGTGAAAATCTATTCTCATGTATCTGATACAATGATTCTAAGAATAATCTGTACCACACAAAAAAATAATACATGCTGTTAAGCAATCTTTTCTATATAAAGGATGAGCCTCATACCTAGTAAAGACGCATTCAGATGCAATTCCTTAGAGTCTTGTGTCTGTTTGTCATTCGCCAACTCCTTACCCACCTATCCCGAGGCCCTGTCCTGTTGGTCCCAGCACCCCGGCTGAGCTGGTCCATCACCCCTGTGGACTGGGGTCTTCGACTGATCAGAAAGGAGGAAAAGAGCTGCACCCTTATGTGACCTCACACTCCCGACACCTGATGCCTCCCCACCGTGGCGGACCACATCCCTCAAGTGGTAAGCAAAATAAACCCTTCCTTCCTTCAGGTGTTTTTGCCAAGGGTTTTTGTCACAGCACTGAGGAAAGTGGCTAAGACGGTGTCTCAGTCTATGATATCATGCTTCACCCGCCGCCACACCTCCTTGAGCATTCCATCCCATCCACAGAGACACCAGCCTCTTGGGTGTGGAACAGGCTGATGGCTGGGAGGGACTCAGGCAGGCTGATGGCCCAGGCCCACGAGGAGAAACGTGACTCATTTGCAAAGGTCTCCATCCGTCTCATCACCCTCCACGGTGGTAGTCAATCTGTTTGTGACTTACCTGGATGGGGACTAAAAAAAATGACTCTTAGTAATTGAGTAAGTAGGGTGTGGGGCCTGTCTGCATGAGGCCTATCGGGTTTATTAAACTTTCTTTTTTTTAATTTCTTTTAATTTCCTCCACCTATTGGGCTCTAGAGGCTCATCAATCACAGGTGGGCCACGTGTACGCTGCGTCCTCATCTTGCTGCCTGCTTCACAACATCCGGCCACTCCTGTCCCTACCAAGAGCCCGTGTGCTAACCAGAGGACCTTTCTGGACAGGGTTCTTCAAGTTCACTCCTAGCAAGGCACCCAGAATGCCTTTGTTCCTGGCCTGTCTATGATTTTCAAGATCCACTCTCCAGCCTTCCCTAAGCTGGCCTTGCCAACGCTCCCTTCTCCCTACCCCACCATCCTGACTTTTTTGTTTGTTGTTTTTGTTTTGTTTTGAGCTAGGGTCTCATGTATCCCATGCTGGCTTCTATGTAAGCTGTAATAGTTACTTGTTCTGTTGCTTTGACAAAATACCTGATGAAAGCCAACAGAAAGAGGAAGGGTTTCTCTCTGCTTACAATTCCAGGGTACGGTCCACCATGGCAGGAAATCATGGTGGTCGGAGTGAGAGGTGCTGGCTCACTCAGCCGGTTTCTTCTCTTTAGTCAGTTTACAACTTCAGCCTTGGAATGGTTCCACCCATGTTCAGGGTGGGTCTTTCCTCTTCACCTAATCTCCATAACCTCTCATAGGTGATTCTGGACCTTGTCAAGTTGAAAAAAAAAATGTTTTTTTGAGACAAAAGTCTCACTATGTAGCCCTGGCTGGCCTGAAACTCAGTATGTAGACCAGGCTGGCCTTGAACTCACAGAAATCTACTTGGTCTCTGCCTCTCAGGTGCTGGAATTGAGGGGCAATATTAACCATCACCACACCTAAAGATGGCCTTCAATTTCTGATCCTCCTATCTCCAACTCTTGAGTGCTGAGATTGCAGGCATGAACTACCACGCCCAGTTTATGTAGGGCTGGGGAACACACAGGACCTTGTACACACTAGGCTAACAGTCTACCCACTAGGCTACATCCCCAGCCCCTGGTCTCCCTGTAGGTTCTTTCACGGGAAGGCTGGAGAAGAAGGAATAGAAATGACCTGGCTTCCTCTTTGAGAGGCCTCTCAGCTGGGGGCTACAGTTCATGCCAAGACCCTTTTAAGAAGCCACCTTTCTCTGGAAACTGCAGCTGCCCTCACCATTATAGGCTTAGGGCTGCAGCAGCAATGGCTCCCTTCCTCTCCTCCTTGAGGCCATGCTCTGTCCTTGTTTTCTTTCTCGGTTCTGTTTTCTTTCTTTCTCGGTGTTGGAATGGAACCAAGAACCTCTCTCACACTCTGACAGCAGCCTGCCTCTCCCTCACTCATGCACAGCAGCCCAGTAATTTTGTGAAGTGACCCTCTGGCTCCCCATTTGAGATACCTTCCGTCTCCTGGAAAGATCTTTGACTTTGAAGAGATGTCTTCTTTCTGGCTTATAAACAGATTTACTGTCATTCTTTTAATTTAAAAAAAAAATCCCCAATTATAACCACTTCTCATGTCCAATGGGGTAAATTAGGAAGGCAAGTGCCATGCTAGGTACAGTCCATATCCCCTCCCTGCACTCATGCAAGGTGCGATTTACTATGCTTTTTGGATCCATGAGGAATCCAAGGCCCAGTAAGGTGTCATTGTTTGCCTACAATCTTAAAGCTGAGTAGTGGCCTACCAGGGAAACTGAATCTGGGACATCCTGCTCCCTCCTGCAGATCTGCCCCCTCCATCCAGCCCTTGCTTCTCTGAGCATCCACCACGACTGGCCTGAATTCATCTCTGACTTTCAAACCAATAAAAATCAATTTGCTGTAGCTAGATGGGTACCTGGAGCAGCCCAGAGGTGCCCGCCCTTGGCCTTTAGCACTGCCAGGCTCCAAATGCTCAGGCTGGGTGGTTCTGGCACTTACCTGTCTGACCAGCTGTGGGTCAGAGTTAGAAGCAGCCATTCTTCCTGACTTCAGATTTCTCCCCTGGCATCCATGCCCTAGATCACGGTGACTCTTGGCCACGTGCTGATGAAAGTGCCAGAAATAGCAAGGACTGGGCAGACCTGCGGGGAGAGAATGCATGTTCTGCCCTGGACTGGCTTTTCCACACCCTCCCACCTGCACACGGGGCCTCTTTCTCTGGCTTTTCAATGCTAACAACCCCTCAGGTACCCAGGCAGCTTCACCTTATACTTCAGCTGGACTGGACATTTCTGGTCTGTGGAGAGACCTGCTCACACAGTACGTCAACTGTACCTCTTGGCATGGAATTGTCCCCTGGTTGTTTCTGTTGGTGTCTCATCACTCCATTGCCTTGTGAGTGTCCTGTGGGCTGGGTCTGCTTCCCTTCCTCCCCATGCTTCACACATTCATTCACTCGGCTAGGAAAACATTATCCTTCAAAGCTTTCTAGTCTCTCTTTGAACACATATAGATGAGACTAGAGAGCTTTTGCAGTCGTACGTTGTCCTCAGGACTGGGATGAGTCTTGGGAAACCTGCCTTCACCTTCATTTCTCTCCCAGAGACCCAGCAGACTACACTTCTCAAGCAGGACTCAGTTTTTTCTGTGGTGTAGATGAGCCCAAACATGGTTGGTCTTGGTGCTCCTGCAGCCAAGACAGAGAGCGCTGGACCTGGCTGCCTCCTGGCTTCCTATTCTCTCAATATCCGGGAAGCAGTGTCATACAAAGCATGCAACACGCTTAAGAAGAAAATATTTGGTCTCCACCCAATGGCCTTGAACAGTTACCTGAACTCTAGGTTTCAGTATTTTCATCTGTCAAACAAGAATAACTGTAATTTTTAAAAAGGTTTATTTATTATGTATATAGTATTCTGTCTATATGTGTGCCCACAGGCCAGAAGAGGGCACCAGATCTCATTATGGATGGTTGTGAGCTACCATGTGGTTGCTGGGAATTGAACTTGGGACTTCTGGGAGAGCAGCCAGTGCTCTTAACCTCCAAGCCATCTCTCCAGCCCCTGTAATATTTACATCCTTCAGTTTTTGTGAGAAACATAAAAACACCACATAGAAATAATGTAAGCATCAAGATGGCTCAGGGGGTAAAGGTGCTTGCCACCAAGCAGTATAAGTTGAGTGCCATCTCTGGAACCCATGGTAGGCAGAGAGAACCAATCCCTCTAGCTGTCCTCTGACTTCCACCCACATGCAGTCTCATTTGTATGCCTATCTCCCACCCCAAAGCACTAAATAAATAAATAAATGTAATTTAAAAATTGTTTAAAAGAATTAAAATGTAGCAACAGATTAGTTGGTTGAAAAATGTTTTATTACCAGTATATGTTATCCAAATCCTCAAGTCATAGAAGATAAAACAACTCAAGGATGTGAAGTGATACCAGAAGCCCCAGGGACTCAGAGGCAGAGCTGCTCCTGAGCTAGGATCCTCAGAGACCTGGGAACTTCCTTGTTGACATGCACCTTTTCTGCTCCTTCCCAGTTGTGGCTCAGCTCTGGGATCCCTAGTTGCTTTACATTTCACCTGTGTGTCATCAGGTTGTCTATTAGTGACTTTTCTCTGTGTCACTAGGTTGTATATTAGTGACTTCTCTGTTCCTGTGATCAAACACCATTGTAGGTGAAGTTTCTCTGTGTCCAGCAGCTACTCCCAAACAACCGCACAGAGACTTAGCATTATAAATGCTCAGCTGTTAGCTCAGGCTTGTTTTTAGCCAGCTCTTATAACTTAAATTAACCCATTTCTATTCATCTAAGTGTTGCCTTGAGGCTTTTTTTTACCTTTTGTGCACACTTCCCATCCTGTTGGCTCTGTGTCTCCTGGCAGCTCCTCAGACTCCACCCATCCTCTTCTCTTCCCCAAAAATTCTGCCTAGTCATCAACCAATCAGCTTTTTACTAACAACAAGAGCAATGTGTCTTCACAGTGTACAAAAGGATTCCACAGCACACCGTGACCAAGGCAACTTGTGGAAGAGTTTGTCTCAGCTGACAGCTGCAGAGGGATAAGAGTTCATCACAGCAGGGACTATGGCACCAAGTAGAAGGCCTGGTGGCAAGAAAAGGAAGCTGAGAACTCACATCTTCAAATGAAAGTACAAAGCAGAGAGAACAAACTGGAATTAAGGCAAGACTGTATACTCTCAAAGCCCGTGCACAGTGATGCCCTTCAGAGCAACACCCCCTTAAACTTTCCCAAACAGCACCATCACTGGGAACCTCAGCCTATGGGGGACATTTCTCATTCCAACCCCCACAGGTTGCAAGTAGCAGAAATGACAACTCGAACTGACTTGGGCAATAACAAGTTAATTTACTATCTCATATAACCAAGAGTCTAACAGTACAGTCACAGAAGGTTGTGGTAACACTTTTTAGTTCAACTAACTTCACAGTGCTTAACATCAGCCACACCTAGAATCTTCTCATGAGATAGAAATAAATAAACAAATAATTGTAAAAATAATGCCAGGTGTTCTATTCTGATTAATTTTTTTTTGGTCAATTTGAGATAAACCAGGGTCATCTGGGGGGGAGGGAGAACCTCAATTAAGAAAAGGACTTTGTGGGGCTGGAGAGATGGCTCAGAGGTTAAGAGCACTGGCTGCTCTTCCAGAGGTCCTGAGTTTAGTTCCCAGAAACTACTTGATGGCTTACAACCATCTGTAATAAGATATGGTGCCCTTTTCTGGGAGGCAGGCATGCATGCAGGCAGAACACTGTATACATAAGAAATAAATCTAAAAAAAAAAAGAAAGAAAAGAAAAGGACTTCGTTAGATTGGCCTGTAGGCAAGTCTCTGGGGATGTTCTTACTTAGTGGTAGAGCCCAGACACTGAGGGGGTACTGTCTTCCAGCCTTTGGTCTTGGGCAATATAAGAAAGTAGGCTGAGCAAGGCATAGGGAGCAAGCCAGTAGGCATCATTCCTTCATGGTCTATGCTTCAGTTTCTGCCTCTAAGTTCCTGGCCTGCTTGAGTCCCTACCTTGGTTTCCCTAAGTGACAGCCTGTGATTTGGGTAAGCCAAAGAGACTCTTTCCTCCCCAAGTTGCTATCTTAATCACAGCCATAGAAATCCTAACTAGGACATCCCATAAGATCAGAGTGAGTGAAATACACAATTTCAGCAAAGATCTCATGTGTGAGGTCAGTGAGAGAGTTCAACAGATAAAGGTGTTTGCTACCAAGCCTGACAACCTGGGTTTGATTCAGTAACCACACGGTAAAAGGAGAGAACCAGCTCCTTGGGTGGTCTTCTGACCCCCACCCATATATCATGGCACATACGTAAATAAATATTTTTCTTTTTAAAAATTTATACTGGGGGGCTGGAGAGATGGCTCAGAGGTTAAGAGCACTGACTGCTCTTCCAG
>LOEQ01001759.1:295580-306407 GCA_001685075.1 Bramus lutescens
TATATTGACACTGCCAGAGGTGGTGTGAGATCAGTAGTGACTGCAGCTATAGCTGTCTTCCATCCTGTATGGAGTTCGTAAACTGGTGTCTCTTTTTCTTAACTAGCCATTATTCATACTTACCTACTGTTTTGAGGAGAGCCCTGGCAGTGCCATGTGCTGATAGCTTGCTGTTAGCTGGCATCACCTAGCAGAGAACACAGTGGCTGACTGTTCTTCCCTATAGACACATTGTGCTCTGGGAGGCTGCCTCTCAAAAGCACCTGGTCTAAAGGCCCTGTGTTTTTCCTTCCTGAAAGAGTTTCTGCTTAGAAAATGTATCTATCCATAAGGAAACTAACAATAACAAAACAAAACAAAAACCCTACTGATTTAAAGGGGGCCTTTTGCTTATATCTCTAGTGTAGCTTAACGTCTAGATCAGAGTTTCTGTCTTCAGCATAGCACTCACCTCTACTCTTTCGTTCTTAGAAACTACGTCTTTGCATGGAGAAAGTTGACCAGAAAGCTCCTGAATACATCAGGATGGCAGCATCTTTAAAGTAAGCCACACTCCTCTGTTTTCTGACTCATTGGTGGAGAGGCTAATTCTTCACTAATTGAAAGTGGAGACAGAAATCTTTTTACTTGTTTTTTATTTTTTCCCTGTTGGTGCTGAAAGTGGATGTTATCCTTGTATATGCTTAGCTCATGCTCTATCACTGGATACACCCCTGCCAAAAAAATAGAATCTTTTTTTTCCCCAGATTTTAGGAGATTAATGTTAATAGATCCATTAGTATGTATTTGGTTCCAGACTGCCTCTTAAACTCCTAACCTCCAGCCTCTTACCTCTGGGAGCATTTAAAGGTGTAAAGTCGAAAATAGAACCTTAACTCTGACTTTTCACATTTGTACATTGATGGATACATGTTTTTGTCACATGATTTTTGAAAAATTGTTCATGTTCATATGTTAGGGCCATTCTGATAAAGCAGATTTGGGGGTGGGGGAGGCTCTGTGCACTGTGCCTCTGCTCAGTGCAGTACTTGGAAACAGGTGAGGAAGGGCCCAGCTTGCCAAGGTGCTTTGTAACAGTGCATTGTAATGTCAGGCTTACAACAGGCTTTTTGTTTTGAGCACAGATGGGTACACAGAGGCACTGGGAAAACGTAGCCTATCTTAGTTTTTTTTTTTTTTCTAAAATTAAGGTGTGGTTCACATACTTTTTAGTTTATAGTTCAGGGATGTTTATGATAGTATAGTCACAGGGTTGTCCAATTGTCACTACCATTTGTTTTTTTGTTGTTTTGTTTTTGTTTGTTTTTTGTTTTTTCCAAGACAGTGTTTCTCTGCGCACCTTTGGAACATGTCTTGGAACCACCTCTGTAGACCAGGCTGGCCTCAAACTCACAGAGATTCACTTGCCTCTACCTCTGCCCAGAGTGCTGGGATTAAAGGTGTGCATCACCACCGCCTGGCTGCTTTTAACTTTTTGAGGAACTACAAAATTATGTTCTGAAGAACTGTGTGGATAGATCTTTGTCCTGGCATTTTATAATTTTGTTGCTCCACAGCCTGATTAACTCTTGTGGCTCTGTTTCTTACATATTTATTCAGTGTGTGTGGTGCATCTCTATGATGTGTGTGCATGCTCTTGTGTATGAGTGAGGTTCATGCATCCATGGCTAGTGCTGCATGTCTACATTCTGTGATTTTCCCTAGCCAGTGGGGACAGCCATTGCTGAGCACATTTCCAAATGGTTAACTTTCAATACTAGTTACTTTGGAGGCTGAGACATGATTCCTGGAGCAGAGGTGTTCATCATAGCAAGAAGGTTCCACTTAAAAAGAAAAACAAAATCCATCACCTATGTCAGGTGGCTCACAGCCTCCTGTAACTCTTGCTCTAGGGAGTCTGACACTTCTGGCTCCCACAGTCGTATATACTCACCCATACACATACCTAAAAATAGTAAAATAAATCTTAAAAAAATAAAAGAGTCCTGGTCAGTGATCTGTCCCTGAAGTGTATATACAGAAAAATGGCTTCTGCTTGATTACTGCATCTTGAGGAATTATTGCATTGTCTCCACAAGTCTAAAATGCCTTAGAATTAACCACCAGTGTCTGAAGACATAAAAACTGTGCTCTCCAGATGGCATCATGAAACTTGGGTCAAACATTTATGATTTCTCCTTAGTGCTGGGGAGACAACCTACAGTCTGGAGCATGCCAATGATCTTCGAGTGGAAGTGCAGAAAGTGTATGAGCTAATAGACACTCTGAGGTAAAGTTTGCTAGAGCACGTTTCTGCTGATGGCTAATGGGAAGAAGATGGTGTTTTGACCAAACAATGAGTGGTGGGGAGCAGCTTTGGGCTTATCTAGATTACTGGTGACAGAACAGTGGAGGGGGAAATCTGCTTGCTTTGCTATGTACTATAGCTCTGTAACTTCTGGTTAAGGGTTTGGAGTGTTTGGGGGTGGGGTGTAAGTCAGTAATAGAGTACTCTCCTAGCATGTACATGCCCCGGGTTCTGTTCCTAGCATGCAGAGGACCAGAGAAAAAGATTTCTGATGTTCATTACTAGTAAAGAAATAAGAGCTAGCTGCCGTACTACCTGTGAAACCTCCTAGGCTCTTTATGTGGCTGCACTCTTGAATATTTTAAGACAGTGACAGCAAGACATGAAAGTATGGGTTGTTAATTGTCACACCCTGTGTTCACCTGTGAAGCCAAACTTTCCTGTGTTGCTACTCCTGTGACCAAGCATTCATCTGTGCAGTGTTAGAGAAGCCAGAGGGTAAGGAGTGGGCTTTGCTATGTATGAGGGACACTTCAGTTTCTTCTGGGTTGTTCCACATCGTTATGGTATTAAAGCCTGGAAGCTCTAGAGACTTCACTCTGTTTTTGAGGCTGGCAGCACCTATTATTACCTTGATGTGGTTTTGTCCAATATAGTAAGAAGATCTTAACCTTGGGCTTGAACCAGGACCCTTCACCGCATCCAAACACTGTGCGATTACAGAGAATGATCAGATATTCAGCTACACTATTTGTGCAGGTAAAGCCATTATGAGGTAACCTAAGTGTGTGGCTTGCTTGTTTTCTGTTGGTACATTTATTATTTCTTAAAATTATGAATGCTACATTTGGAGAAGAAGCTGAAACCTAGGTAAAAGTAAAGATACCTTTTAAAAATTATTAAACATTTTGTTAACTTCATACACGCATACAATTATCGTGGTCATATTTACCCCCATTACCCACTCTCATCTGCCTCCATCCCTGCTAACAACTTCGTCCCAGCTAGTCTCCCTCCTGCTTCATGCCTTTTATTTTACTTTACTTTATTTCTTTGTGTATTTATTTGTTTGTTGTGTATGTATTTATTTTGTGTGGAGGTCTATTATTGTTCTGTTTTTTAGATTTTCTTTTAAATTGTGTGTGTGTGTGTGTGTGTGTGTCTGCATGTGGGTTGATGCACATGTGAGTGCTAGTGCTGCAGAGTCCAGAGAGGGCATTGATCTGGACTGACAGGGAGTCGTGCGCTGCCTGATGTTGGAGCTGGGAACCAAATTCAGGTCCTCTTCACCCCTGAGCCATCTTTGCAGCCCCAGTTCTTGTGTTTAAAATAGCTTTTAATCCTATGTCTCTAATACAATTGTTCTTCATTCTGGTATATTTTCATTCTGGATTCTTTTTCTCTATTTACATTTTTACATGCAATATTTACAATTAGTTCATTGCATTAGTTTTCTCATTGCTGTGATAAAATACTTTAAATTTAAGGAAGACTTTATTTGACGTTTGAATCTGTCGTGGACTGGTCATGGTGGCAGGAGTTTGAGGCAACTGGTCATGTATCTGCAGTCAGGAAATATAGACAGATGAGTGCTGGTGCTCAGCTAGCTCTCTTTTTATTCATTCAGGGAGCCCAGCTCATAGAATAGAGCTATCCACACCAGAGTGGGTCTTCTACCTCAAACTTTTTTGGAAAGACCCTTATGGACACAGCCAGAGGTGTGTTTCAGTTCTAAACCCATTCAGGTGGACAAGGAAGAACTACCCTTCCACACATACCTGCAAATTTGAATCATTTTAATCACTGAATCTTCTATGCTTTGTTGGCCATTAAATGCTACTTTGGCTCTGTCTTCTCTCCTTTATTGAACCATTTCATTTTCGTTGGGGAGTTAATGGATTCTAAGTTTTTGCTATTATCAGTAAGTGATTTTTCTTCCTCAGGGACTCGTTCTGGGACATTGGCTAATGGTTCAAGAGCAGACTAAACCTAGGTGACTAGATCTGAGTTGTATTTTTCTACCTCCTATGTCCCCTGCATTGTTGGAGTCTCTGGGTGATTTGGTTGAAGTAGATCTAAGGAGACTCCTCTCTCCCTGGCAGTTGTTTCCTGCTTAGATGGTCTGAGGAAAGCTAGGAGTCCTGGAAGTTTCATGAGCTTCCTGAGTCTTGTCAGTTTCAAGTTTCATGACTTTAAAAGTCCTCCAGGAGGGGGAGATGCAAAGATGGTAGCTTGAGGGAACTTGGGTGAGCTGGGTGCAGGAGGCCGATTGGGGGCAGGACAGGAAGGGGGAAGAGTAACAAAGAAGACATAGCTATGGGGGGAGCTATTTTGGGGTTAGAGAGAAACCTGGTGCTAGGGAAACTCCCAGGAATCCACAAGGATGACCCCAGCTAAGACTCCTAGCAATAGTGGAGAGGGTGCCTGAACTGGCCATCTACTGTAAGCAGAATGGTGACTTCCCTAATTGTCACCAAAGATACTCAATCCAGTAACTGTTGGAAGCAAATGCAGAGATCCACAGCCAAGCACTGGGCTGAGCTCCAGGAATCTTGCTGAAGAAAGGGAGGAGGGATTGTACAGGCCAAGGGGTCATGATGGGGAACCCACAGAGATAACTGTCCCGAGCTCTTGGAAGCTCATGGACCAACAGTTAGGGAGCCTCCATGGAATGGACTTAGGCCTTCTGCATGTGTGTGACAGTTGTGTAGCTTGGTCTCTTTGTAAGGCTCCTAGCAGTGAGATCAGGACCTGCCAAGTTCCTGATACTTAGCTGACTTTTGGGAACCTGTTCCCCATGCTGGATTACCTTGCCCAGCCTTGACACAAGGGGAGGAGCCTCAATTTGATGTGCCATGCTGTGCTCAATTCCATGGAGGCCTGCCCATTTCTAAATGGAGACAGTGGAGGAGGAGTACAAGGCAGGGGTGGGTGGATATAGATGGGGGGACATGACCCAGAAGGGGGAGGGAACTGTGGTTGGTATATAAAATCAATGAAAATGTTATGTAAATACAATAAAATATAAAAAATATTGGATATGGTATTTGGGTTGACAGATATGATAATTATCTTGATTAAATTATTTTACATTGGCATACTTTTTAACCACATAAGCATAGAAACTGTATTTTATCAATTTTTAAGTAAAAGATTTTATCCATCCCCTCCCCACCAAAAAAGTCCAAGTCCTCCAGGAGGAACTATTTCCATTGGTAGAGTGTGGTCACATGGCAAGGAGCAAGCAACAAATTACTAAAACATGTGGGAGTTAGAGGGTGTGGAGTACTAGGGAGAGGTCTGAGGTTGGTAATTAAGCACAAAGGGTGGCAGGGAGTGCTGGAGTCTAGGTGGATGTAGGCAGATGGCATCAGGGCACAGCCTAGGGAAAAGCTGGCACAGTCCTGAGGAATACTTGCAGATCTGATGTGACCAGCTCATGAGGAAAGGGTGGGTCCATCTGAAAGGTGACTGCCAATTAGCATGAGTGCATTAAGTACTTTTCAAGCCAACAAACCTCTCTGCTGATGCAATAATCCAAATCAAACCATATCAGACCAAATTAAATGATGTCCAGGTTTAATGGGTGCCAGCACTCCCAGATGACCCCACGGGAAAACACGGAGTGGGGAAACAGAGAACTGAAAGACCATGGAAAACTAGGATACCATGAGTTCATTCTCTGGGAAGTAGTTTAAATAGTCTGTGGGTATGGTCTTGACCCTCCCTGGGGAGGGGTCACCATTTGGCGGGCTTTCTTGGAGGTGGAGTTTGGACTGAGGCAACTCCCAGGGGAGGGGGCTTATGCCAGGAGCTGGGGTGAAGCCCCTAGCCAAACAGTGTCCTTTCTGTCAGTGGGTGGAGTGGCTTAGTTTAAATGTATAAGGTTTAAGGCCCAGCCACCCCTACCCCCAAAGAAACCACTTAAGTGTAGAATTATCTGTTACTCTCCTACAGGAAAAATTACTGGGCTTGATGTCACTGCCAACCAAAGAACAGTTTGAAGAACTAAAAAGGAAGAGGAAGCAGGACTTGGAACAGAAGAGGACCATGGAGAGACAGGTACATGGCGCCCAGTCACCCAGTAGCCGTTGTCTCCCTGCTCTCTTACCCAACCCCTCTGCTGCGGAATCTCCTTTTCAAGCTGCCTTCTGTTGTGGCCTTAGAAAAATAGTTGTTTTCTTGCTGATGTTCTCCTGTCTAGACCACCACAGGGACTGTTCCAGAAGACCTTAGAATGTGCACTGTTAAACAGAAAAGAACAGGTGTGGTGGTACATGCCTGGATCCCAGCCCTCAGGAGGCTGAGAAAGGAGGACTTGAAGTTCCAGCCCAGCCTGGGCTACATAGTGAGGCCGTGTCATTTGCAAGCAAATGGGGGTGCTGTTTCATAGCTCCGTGATAGAATGCTTGCTTAGCATGCTCAAGGCCCTGGGTTCTATCCCCAGCACCACAAAAAACAAAATGAAAACAGAAAACTATGTGTACTCTAGTATCATCTGAAATGCTAACCTTATGTAAATAAAGGCGCCAGTCTTTGAAAGTTTAAGAAAAGTGTACAACCAGTGAAACTGAGTTGGAGGAAATCTCAACTTATGTTTTATTTTTGCAAATCTAAACCTGCCCTTCTGTGACCACCTTGTTTCAGCAGTTGAATTATTTTAGTGTTGTGGGGCCCATGGAGGGTGGTGGACAGGGAAGATTGCTGGCATGGTGACCCTGGTGGTGTGTGCTGTCTCTGCAGGCTGCTCTGGAGTCTCGATGGAAGCTCGAGGAAAGACAGAGTGTTTTGGCATCTCGTGCAGCCAATGGGGAAGTGAGGTCTCTCCGAGGCATCCCTGCCCCTTTGCGAAAAGCTGAGGGCTGGCTCCCACTGTCAGAAGGTCAGGGACAGAGTGAAGACCCTGACCCTCTCCTCCAACAGATCTACAACATTACGTCCTTCATCAGGCAGGCCAAGGCTGCGGGCCGCACAGATGAGGTGCACACCCTTCAGGAAAACCTGCAGCAGCTGCAGGATGAGTACGACCAGCAGCAGACTGAGAAGGCCATTGAGCTGTCCCGGAGGCAGGCTGAGGAGGAGGAACTGCAGCGGGAGCAGCTACAGATGCTCCGCAAACGGGAGCTGGAACGAGAGCAAGAGCAGTTTCTGGCAGCGTCCGTGCATCCACGGACTCGTGCTCTAGACCTCCAAGAAGTCATCCCCTTCCAGCTGGAGCCCAGCCGAGCGCCTCACAGTCATCTTGCCTATGCCTTGGATCAGAACTCCTCCCCGGTTCAGGGCAGCGCTGCTCCTGAGACCCTTTCACCTGGCTGCACTCTAGCACCCATCCGCTTGTGGTCTGGACCCCCAGCGCTTAGCCAGAGCACTGTACCACAGCAAAGTGAAAAAACCTCTCTCAACCCTTTTGATGAAGAAGACCTCTCCAGCCCTGCAGAGGGTGCTGCCAGCCTTGCTGCTACAGAGACTTTGCTGAGCCCCTCAGCTGCTGTCACCCGAGAATACAATCCTTTTGAGGAAGATGCCGAGGAAGAGGAGGCGACAGAGTTAGGGGCAGGCAATCCCTTCACTGACCCAAACAGTCCAGCACCCAACCCCTTTGATGAGGATGACCATCCCAGGCCTGCCAGCCCACCTGCCCCTGGAAATCCTTTTGAAGAGTGTCCCTGCACCAACCCCTTCGAGGTGGACAGTGACAGTGGCACAGAGGCTGAGGAACACATTGAAGAGGAGCTGCTCCTGCAGCAGATTGACAACATCAAGGCTTATATTTTTGATGCCAAGCAGTGTGGTCGAATGGACGAGGTTGAGGTGCTGACTGAGAACCTTCAGGAGCTGAAGCGTACCCTGGCTAAGCAGAAGGGGGGCCCTAACTGACGGCAGTGGGCCAGTACCGGGCAAAGTCTTGGGCAGCAGGGTACCAAGGGGGAGGAGGAGATGGATGGGCATCTGATGATGCCAATGGTGAGGTGGGGAGCAGTAGTCTCTTGTTGCTGTGCACTGTGAGGCATTTCCACTACAATTGAACAAAAACAGGAAACAAATTAGCACTCGCTTGCTGGTTTTTCTGTATTATTTTTTTAACAAAGCATTCCCTTTTCAGGGAACTTTACCATTTTATTTCCAAGATACAGCTCAGTGCAGCTCTGTTGGGCCAGGGCAGAAAGGGCTCCTGGGCACCTCTTGGTCTCTTTTCTGCTGACTGTTCTTGGTCATGATGCAGTATTATAGGTCAGCCCTTGGTGGGCCCCTTCCTGTAGCCAAGACAGGTAGGGGCTCTGGCAGAAGTCTGTCCCAGTTTGGCCGCTCCTTTTCACCACCTTCTTGCTGGGACTGTCTCCTGGACACTTAGGGGGAAGCTGCTATGAAGGGAGGTCTGGACCCAAGGCGACCAGTGCCTCTTTGTGGATGGTGGGGATGTTGTGAGTGTTGTCCCAGTCAAAGGAAGGAAAGTTTCTAAATGCAGGAGTGTCACTGTGAGCTTGATTATGAGATAGGAGTGGCAGCTTTTTGGTGGATGTTATGGCTTGGAGAAGTTTCTACCTGAACAGTTGTCTGTCCATGGAAACCTCTTTCCAGGGCTTTGGCAGAATGACCAAAGGTTATATTGAAGGGCCTGTGGTGCGATTTGGGAATCTGACCAGAAAGCTTTTGTGGAGTATTGGCATCAGATGACCAGAAAGCTTTTGTGGAGTATTGGCATCAGATGGACTTCTGAGTCAGCTCCCCAGTCAGCCTTCTTCACTGTGGTTCATCCTGACGTGGGAAACTGGGCAGATGTTTTCTTACTTCTTTGAGTACTGAGGAACAGAAATATTTGATGCACAGCCTCTGATCATTCCACAGTCCTGAAGTACTTGAACTCTAATAGGGATAGAAAGGGAAGTTATGTAGCTTAGTGCTTAGTTTACAGGAACAGAGGGGTTGACAGATGACACTGTAAGATCCTGGTGTGCTCAGCTTTGCAAAATCTCTTCAGTGATACTCTTTAGTTAATAGACAATAACTGACCACTATTCCCTTTCTGCCTTAGCCAAGGCTTCTGTTGGTTATTGGCATATGAGCAGAAATTCTTTCATCACATTCTGGTGAGGATTCATTTTGGCGGTAAGAGTGGCATCTGGGTGCAAAGGACTTTATTTTGGCAGCTGTTCATTAGTTTAGTACCTGTTGGGGCTTTGACTGGGTAGGAAGTCCTGTTTGGGAATGTGGGAAGGGTTGAAGGGGGAGGGTAATGGAGGATCCTTTGGGTTCTGTCAACAGCACGTGTTTACTGTGAGTGTATTACCAGTGCCAGTCATTTGCCAGTTCTGTTGGTGTCACGGGCTGTTCTGAGAGGTGGGCAACCTGGATCCATGTATCCTGGGGCAGGCCTCCTTTCTTCTTAAGGCCCAGGCTCTAGATGCTGTTGCCCTAGGGTTCCAGGCATGTCCAGGATATCCACCCTGCTTGGACTGCCTTTTGTCTGATCAAAGAGGAGGCAGCTCAACACAGAGTGAAGCTGAATACTGGTTCCCACCACTACTTTTCCTGACATAGATCTGGTGTTCAGGCTGGTATGGCTGTAGACATTGCTTTTCTTATGAGACAGGGCTTCGTAATGAGCTGGTGACTCACTAAATGAAACCTTTCCTGAAACTCACCTCCAGGTAGCAGTCTGTGACTGAAAGCATGGAGGAAAAACTAATGCTTTTAACAACTATTTTTAAATCTCATCTCACTGAATAGTAAACCAAGTAAACTCAGATGCCAGAGGTTTCACAGAGTTTCTCTTTGAATTCCTCTTTGGCCATATCTGTAAGTCAGACATGACAGGGGAGACTTGTCTACCCTTTGTATCACTTTCTAGAATTTATGTAGGTCAAGGTTGGTTTGCAGAGGGGGATTGCCTGTGAGCGTAACTAAACAGGATACCTCATGTGAACCCTTCATGATTTCAGAGGTGCTTCAGTGAAGGAGCACGTCCTTGAGAGGGAGTTGGCACACCCCCTAGATGGAGGTCAGTTTCATCTGCGGAAGGGATTCTGGCATTGCCCCTTCTAACACTAAGGAACTGGAGCCCCACTCACTGCACTTACTGCTCATCATGTCTTTGTCGTCAGATGCTAAGTCATCTGAAGTCTAAGTCATCATGAGCCATGTGGCATAGCCAGGTCATTCGATTTGAATTGAGGATTTGGTCTTTGTACTAGGCAGACTAGAGGAACATGATGTGTTTGGTAATCATGGTGACTGTCAGCTTGATGGCCATTGATGTGCATGCACTACACTGGGCCCTTGTATCAGGCTTTTATTAAAAAAATAAAACAACATGTATGTGAGTCTTTTATTAAAGAAATGACATTTTGTGGCTGAGCGTATATGTGCTTAAAACATCCCTCCATCCCCCTTTTGTAGTGTGTGTGTGTGCATGCACACATGTTCATATGTGCACATGGAGGCCAGAGGACAACCTTGGGTAATTAGCCTTAGGAAAGTCATCTACCTTCTTTTTTTGTTTTTGTTTTTCAAGACAGGGTTTCTCTGTAGCTTTGGAGCCT
>LOEQ01001759.1:320927-347525 GCA_001685075.1 Bramus lutescens
TTTTTGAGTATCAAGCTCTTAGGGTCTTGGAAGGCTGACCTTGAGCTGTACCTCCAGCTTTCCTATTTTCTTTCATTTCAAAATTGTAGTTTTTCATTTCCATATGAATTGTAGACTCATTTTGTTAAGCTTCCATAAAAACTGTATTGTAGAGATAGGCAGATTTCTGAGTTAGAGGCTAGCGTAGTCTCCACAGAGAGTTTTAGGACACCCAGGGCTACACAGAGAAACCCTGTCTAGAAACAAAAATTGCATTGTTATAGGGATGGGACTACAGTGATCTATAGAGGAATTTATCTGCTCATGTTTCTTAAAAATGGAAAGTGGGAGGGTATCATCATCAGTTATGCAAAAATTATTGGAGTGATGGCTCAGCAATTAAATAAAGGTCCTCTTCTAGAGGATCTGAGTCAAATGCCTCACAGTTGCCTGTAACTCCAGCTCCTGGGGGTCTGATAACTCTCTTCTTGACTCCTTAAGTACCTGTACTTTCGTGCACGAATACACATATATACATAATTTAAATTAAAAAATACTGAATTCTACTACTAAAAGAAAATCGAAGTCTAAGCTGGTCTTGATATGTCAATCATCCTACCTCATGAGGCTATAGGTGTGTCACACCTGGCAGCCCCAACTGTTGAGACTGAAAAGTATACCTGAATCAGCTCTCCTCCCTTTGTGCCTTTTGTTTACAGATTCTGGGGAGCAGGTGCTGGTAGACGTGGAGTCCAAGAGTAATAAAGAGATCATGGAGCACATAAAGAAAATTCTGGGCAAGAAAGAGTGAGTTACTGGGTTGATCTGACAGGAGCAAGCCTTATCCCAAAAAATGTGAGGGTGAAGGGAATGTGCAGAGAGGGGGTGGAGAGGGAAAGCTCTTTAGCTCCAGTTAATAACAAGACCTTGGGTGGCAGGATCAATTCAGACCTGGTCTTTCTGATCAGCAGATGTAAACAATTCACCAAATCTTTTGTCTACTCCCTTACTGTAACAAGGGTGGTCCCTACTTTGACATGCATGCAGCTAAAGGGAAGCTTAGAGCCTGTTCTCAAATTTCCTTTTTAATCCTTGAATGAGGAAGGACAGGAAGGAAGTGAAGGCAAGAAAGTCTCTAGAGACCCAGGCTCCTTTGCCCAGTCCCTGTGGGGTGCTCCAGTGGGATGCTTCCCAGTGCCTTTCCCTCACATGGAAGAGGCTGTCTGTTGTCTGGAGCCCCTGGTCATGCTTTGCTACTATGTATGTTCCTTGGCAGGGAGACCCTCAGAGAGGAGGAGCTGGAGAAACTGCAGCGATCTCATCCAGCCAACTTTGGCCCCCGGAAGTACTGCTTGAGGGAGTGCATGTGTGAAGTGGAAGGTCAGGTGCCCTGCCCTGGCCTGGCGCCCTTACCCAAGGAGATGACAGGGAAGTACAAAGCTACTCTGAAAGCCAGCACTTAGGTCTGGGCAAGGTCATTTGTGATGAACTGATAGAACTCTTTGCAATGGGAAGGCCTGCTTGCACAACCATTTAAAGGACATGGTGAGAAGGCCAGAGTTGCCAGCTGCTGAACAGATGTCAATAAAAGATTGTCTTCCTGTACATGGTAAGTCTGGTCCTGCTGGTACAAAGACCATCTGTGGCAAAAAGCTTTGGGCTGAGGGTGCAAGGCAGTCTGTCAATAACATCTCCCCTGGTTCTTGCATTTAATCTTCCTCCAGTCCCCACTCTGGGAGCTGTTGAGGGCTACTTTATCTGGTGAGCCTGCAGCTGGTAGAGCAGCTGTTCTTCCATGTAGATTCTTTTGTACTTAACAGTCCAAAGAAAGCATGTGGATAGTGTTCTAAAGCCCAGTAATCCTTGCTTCCTGGGAAGTCCATGCCTGTGGGTAGAAGGGTCAGTGGCACTCCGTTGGCTGTAGCAAGGGATCTTTCTGGACTTGATAGTGAAGATGTCACTTGGGTGATAACTTGGAGCCCATTTGACTTGATTTTCAGCCCTTGCTTACTAAGCTGAAAAAGACTGTATGAGACTTCTTAGTAGTTATTTTCCCTAGTTGTCATTACCAATTTAGCTATGCTGCCTCCATCATTCGTAGGCAGCAACCTTCCAGGGTCACCTTAATATTTACCACAGACCCGTTGGCATCTGACCATGTGAGTTAATGGGGCATAGCGAAAGCAGTAGTTGTTAAAAGAAATGCCCAAGGCCCTTTAGATACAACAGAGCGAGCTACTGTCCTCCTCTACTCAGACCCAGGTCACTCCCACTCTCCTGGTCCTACCTCAGCTCCTCTGTGCAGGGACCTCTGTGAAGCTGGCATGCTTAGATTTACAGAGTTGTGTGTGCCTTTTGTTCTCTGGTCTGGTTCTGCTTTCTGATTTTGCACCTGTGCTCAGGTGGCCTGAAGGGGCTGCAGTGGAAATGGGTGCTTCTGGCTCTAATGTATAAGAGACAGAAGTGCTTGATTTCAGTCCTGATTCTGGCACCTGCCAAAGTTGTGACAAGGCTACAGGAACAACATACAGGCAGCTGATAACTTCTATAGGAACCATTGTTACTGATGGCTTGGACTTCTGTGAGCAGCAGGTGCATGTGTGAATAAATCAATGGCACTGGGAGAAATCATCTCCTTAAATATTTTTTTTTAAAGAAATGATAATCTTACACACATGAAACTGACTGACCACACAAGGACTTGAGTTTACATGATGTTCCTCTGAACTGACAATTTTGATATTGAGGTGTCAGGATCTACTTCGGGTCTCTGAACCCTCACTGTAAAGACCAGAAGACGTGAGAGCAGTTTGTTTAATTACTGAATCTAAGGACACAGTTTTTTACTCCACAGCAGTTACCTAGTATGTGGGTCTGACTGCACACCTAAATGTAAGGCCCACTATGCTCTGGAAATGTCTGTGTAGGTAGTCCTTACCTCCATTCTGGATGGCCATGGTAGAGTTCAGTCTGTCCACCAAAGTTCAAACTGATGGAGGTTACCTTGGCCAACGTTAAGGTGCTGATAGAGGGCAGAGAATGGGCTCAGGCCACATTACTGTTTTGAGGAAAAAATGCTGAGTGGTACACATGCTAGTCTTTAATTTACTTTAATAGTATAAACCTCATGTAGGTAGTATTAAGCCACAACAACAAAGCCACATTGAACAGTGTTTAGTAAAAGGCGCTCGTAACCATGCACAGCAACTCTCTACACAGACACAACAATGCAGATTCTCCTTCAGGACTGAAGACATTGATTAGATAGAAAATTCAATTTAAAAAGAACATGCGGATTTTAAATGCCATCACATAGCTCATTTACACAGGGAGAAAAGCTGTACAAAATGGCAGCTCTCCACAGGTTTTAAACCTGAATTCAAAAGGTAATGGCATCCATGGTGTAAAGGGCAGAAGTTATACAACCAATCCCAAGAAAATTCCACATTGGACTTTCCTTTAGATGTCCTTTAAAAAGGAAGAGGGGTAGGGTGGGGGGCAGATAATGCACTGTATCTTAACAGAAATCCAAACTACAGGTACAAACTAGTTGATACTATGAAAAATGTGCATCTCTTCAGTTATAAAACTAGTTGAACACTGATATACAAGTTAATTGGGAAAACAAACTAGAAAAATATTCCAGCACTTGAGTTGTGTGTACATTGGCATCCGTGAATGAGCAGGCTGTTGGGATGACAACTGATGACAATAATTTCCCGAAGAAAGGCCATTTTTAATATGCAGTCTATACCAAATGTTACCCAAACACTAAAACTTGATATAATGTTGAACATTTTCCCTACATCCCATGTATAAATACCAAAATTCTTGAAAATTAACTGAAAGTGCATATTGCTGAGCATTAGAAATGTCTGATGTTCTTCTCCTTCCTAAGCCATTTTTAAACTCACTCTTCGGTTGCTGCTAAGACAATAGCCTCCAAAGAAAATGAAAGGATTCGTTTAGGGACTGCCAAGCTTCCCTATCTTTTACTTGGAAAGCCACTTTGAATAGTGTGATTGTCACAACAGGCAATGACACAGGCAAGATTGAATAACCATGAACGGTGAGGCCAGGGACACAAGTGGGAAGCTGAAGCCAAATGACCCACATCTCACCAAAGGCACTGAGGACTACAGTCTTAGTAATTATTCTTAAAACACAAAGAGCAACAACCTGTGGGTCAGGCAAGATTTATGCACTTGGCTTCCTCCAAGACAGGGGCTTGTTCACCATGGCCACTATGTTCACCATGGCCACTAGCAGCTCTGCCAGGCTGGGCCCTGGCTCCCAAATTCCATCTCAGCCTAAAATCTCAATCATAGGGAACAAATTTCATCAGAATAGACCTGGTGGATGAGGAAAATATGTCAGCCTTCGCTTTCTTACTGTTAATTACAACTTTTATAGAATGTAGTTAAGTCAGGATAACCCCTCACTTGCTTCTAGTTATAGGGACAATAGACTATTTGTGGTTTATATGCCACAAGTTAATAGCTAACATTATTTGGTAGGCTGGTTATTTTTACCACCAGACAGTACCCAAGTCTTACTGACAGAGCACAGGGTAAACAAGAGAGACTGCAGCAGCTCCCTGGATCCCTGAGTGCCTGTCTCAGCCACTAAATTCCCTCCAGTTAGGGTAAACTGGTTTGTGGAAAGGCAGGCTTATAGTTACCACTCAGTTTTGGATATTAGGCTAACATCTCTTCCACCAGCTTCTGGGCCCTTCTAAACCTAGAGAACTGCCCTCCTGTCAGGACCTTTCTGGCTTGAGGCTTCCTTATGCAGGAGTGAGTGGCACTTGGTCCTTTCTAGACAGCTCCCTGTCCTAGGAAAATGAAGTTGGTAAGAAACTCACCAGTATATCCCTATCAGGGGACCCTTCCAATACCCACATCCATTCACATTAGCAACGCTAGCATCAACTCTTTGACAACATAGAAGTTTGGATACGTGGCTACATGTCTGTATACATAATGTACACCTATGTACACACATTATATACACTGTACAAAGATAATATGAACACATGTACATTCATTCAGTCATCTAGGCCTATAAATCTGGACATGCACAGTGCGGCTGAAGGGACAGGTTGTGCACAGAAAGTACACACTGATGGGAGGCACTCAATGAGGAAGTCCAGAAACTTGTACAAAACACCTAGGCCAACTCCATCTCATTTTGGAATTGACTTATATAGAAACTAACATAAGAGTTAAGACTTTTGCAAAGGGCCACGAAATCTAGAGACTGGAAGTTAGGCAAACGAAGAGGTGGGGCACCTGTTCTGCCAGTGTGGGATGTTCCCAGGACCCTCCCCCCTGGAGAAAAGCAGCAGTCAGATGGTGCTTTTCATGGCCTGGACTTAGAGAAGAGCTTCAGCAGCACCAACAGCCCCACTGCACAACCAGCCATTGGAAAGCAGCAACAGGCTTCCAAACTCCCCCTGACATCAGGTCCCAGAAGACAGATCTTGTTGTCAGGGATGCTGGTCAGGGCTTCCCTTCAAGAAACAAGTGTGTGTATTATAGATGCTGCTGCTCTACTTGGGGACCACACTGCCCACCCTGGTTGATGTAGTGTCTACCCCAGAATACTGTCCACAGCTAATACTGTCACTGACAAACTAGAGAACCATCATCCCAAAGCGTAAGTGACTCCACTTGAACGTCAATACAGAAACCCAGACAGCACAACCCCAACTGCAGCCTCAGGAAGAGACTAGATAGTAAATGAGCCCCCTCAACACACATTGCAAACTGGAAGGATGGTGACACATTGTATTGAACACCTTGCGGAGTAACTAAGGTGACTTGTTTAGGGAATTTGGTCTTTGTCTACATCTCCTGGCCTGTTTTACTCCAAATTTCAACTTGGAACTATCTTAACATTATCTGAGATACTTTTGGAAAAGCCCAGTTAGCCAGTAGCCATGTCAGTGTGTGTCTGTCCACCTACCTGAGAGGAGTGTTTAGACAGGCCTGTCCTGCTTCATCAGATTTGGAGCATCACAGACCCAATAGGGTAGACACCCCTAAAAACTGGAGCCCAGGCACTGACTGGATTGGATTGGGTTCTCTCTTAAGAAACGACTGGGGAGGGCTGGAGAGATGGCTTAGAGGTTAAAAATGCTGACTGCTCTTCCAGAGCTCCTGAGTTCAATTCCCAGCAACTACATGGTGGCTCACAACCATCTACAGTAAGATCTGGTGTCCTCTTCTGGCCTGCAGGCATATATGGAGGCAACACTGTGTACATAATAAATAAAATCTAGAGAGAGAGAGAGAGAGAGAGAGAGAGAGAGAGAGAGAGAGAGAGAGAAACGACTGGGACTGACCTTCCTAGATCTGACAAGATGGAATGGAGAAGCACTCAAAGTTTGCAGTGATTTCAGTTAATGAGAACACTGTGAGGATACAAGTGTTAAAGGTAAGGCCATGAAGATCTGGACAACCAGTATAGGAGTTTGGCCCAAAGCGGCTCTGTAAATTGGCCATTACCAATGATGGGACTTAAAAAGGATCAGGCAGGTTAAGAGTCACCAGCTTTTTTCCAAGCAAAATCTCCCCCCTCCCTCCAGTTCTATCTTATCAGACGTTGGTACTTCTTGTCCAACCATGGTCTAAATAGCCTGATAGGGGATGCCCAGGCCCTCTCTGAGTGGCATGCTCACACTGTACAATCCTAAGAGAAGCAAAGCCAGCAACTATAAGATGTATAGATGTACTATGGAACCCTCTAAAGAGATGAAACAGGCCCACTATACTAATGTCCAGTCATTTTGTCTTAATTTTGAATATACACACAAAAAGAAAACTTTTAAGGTGGCAAAATTAAGTCCTTTCCATCTTTCTTTTACTGGCCATTCCTACTATTTTATAAACACTGGCTTCAAAATCTAGCTGAGAATTTAGAAGCTAGAGATACTATCTGCACCTAAGTCCCACTAACAGTGAGTAAAGTGTCATTAACTCTCAAAAGGAACCAGCCTGCCTAGCCTTAAGCCCCGTAACTGTCCTTTAACAGGTGCAAACTTAACCTTATAGGAGGTAATTTTCTTAATTTCTCTAACCAAAAAGCAAACATCAAATACCTGTCCTAACCTTCCACTTTTTTCCAGCTGCTGCAGACTTGTACCCATGGGAATGCAGAGAACTTTAACTCAGATCTAACTTCCTTGGAACTGAATTATGAACTCTATTGGAAACTATGGCCATTTAACTATTTTGCTTTTTCTTTCTGATTTGGGTACTGGGGATGAAACCCAGGACCTAGTGCATGCTAGGCAAGTACTTTACCACTAAATCACCATCCCACCCCACTCCCCAGATCCCTTTAAAACTCAAAAGGAGTTTCATTAAGTTGCTCAGTTGGCCCTGAATCTATAATCCTCCTGCCTCAGCCTCCCAAGTGCTGAGGTTACAGGCCTGCACTATGTGCCTTGTCTAAAGATTGCTTTTGGATCCTGTTTTGAAAGGGAGGGTGGTTTGCTTCTATTACTTCAAACGTCTTGGAGAGGTTTGTTGGACTAGCACATACCAGGGAGTCCCAGTATACCAAAAAATGACTAATACTTTTAAGATCAAAAAGAATTTATCTTGATAGCTTTTGTTCAGCTGTCTAAGGCCCACCCCCTCAACAGGCAGCAAGGATACAAAGCTCTCATTCAACTGTAGGCTCTAAGTGATCACAGATACTGGCCCCTCCCCAGGCATGCCAGAATAGAAATCCTCACTGTCCCTGGATGGCATGAACTGCTACAGGTCATACTTATGAAGTGTTGTCAAAGGGTGCAGATCACCCACCTTGTACTTTTTGGTCAAAGGCTCAAGTTACCATGGATTTGTAGTGGCACCTGGGCATACTTTTCAGTCACTAGAGAATTATTCTCATCACAGGAACTCGGCAAGTTGCAATCTAATTTTGAAAGCTAGTGAAGTCCAGGTTCTGGAAGAATCGACAAATGTGCCTCTCTGGCTGGCAAAGAAGCTCTTAATGGGACAATGCCAGCGATCCACATTTCATTCACAGGAATTTAGCTCAGCACCACCACTGCACAAAGCTAGGAGGGAAGCTATCTTCTAAATGTCAACGATTGTCTCCTGTACCCTAGTGCGTTTTCACAGAAATCATTAGCATTTTGACAAAAAGGACACATGGTTTTCCATTTGCCCTGCCCACAGGCAAAGATGTTAACATTGCAGATTTGATAAGTGCTTAGAAAGTGCTAACATTACCCTGGTAATTAGTAGCTATTAATTCCAAGGACTCTTCTTTTTAAATGTATTTACACATACTGTTCTTAGGTTCTTTTAATACTAGTCTCTGACATTGTAAAACTTGAGTATTGTTCTTTGCCCTTTGAGAATTTCTAAATACAAATTGAATTAAAAGACTGTTCCAAAATCTGCTTCACCAAAAGGCATTAAAACATTTCCTAGGGCAAGGAAGTGTTCTATGTCTTTAGTTGCTTTTGTCTGGGATGAACAAGAGGAAGTGGCTAACACACTGGAGACACCTGCACACACCAAGACACTCCTACTTCCCTTCTCTTGCACCTGCAGTCCTAGGAGGCATCCCACTGTTGGCAGCTGCCATTTGTGCACTATAGACTGGCTCCGGTGATCTGGCCATTATATTCTGCTGTCTCCATCTTGAGGATGTAGGGAATTATGCTGTCTATTGAAACATTGCCAATGAGACCAGTAAAAAAAAGTTCTTCTGTTATGTTGGAGCTCATGAGCCTGAGAGCTGGCAGGCGGACAAGAATCCTTGCCAATCTGGAAGAGAGAGCAGGCATTAGAGAAATTTGTTAGGCCAGCTCCTAACAAATCTACATCTACCTGTCTCTTGTTGAAATAATAAAAGTCTAACATGAAAGAAAAGAAAAAAATATTGACAGTGGATAAAGGCACTCACTGGCCACAGTGCCTGACAACCTGAGATTCCATATGGTGGAAAGAAAACCAACTTCTACAAGCTGTCCTTGGCCCTTCCACAAGTAGACACATGTGTGCCCACACACATATACACAACATGAATGTAAAAAGAGGTTTTTTTTTCTTTTAAATTTTTTGGGGAGACAGGGTTTCTCTGTTTAACAGCTCTGGCTGTCCTGGAATTTGCTCTGTAGACCAGGCTGGCCTTGAACTCACAGAAATCTGCCTGCCTTTGCCTCCCACGTGCTGGGATTAAAAGCGTACACCACCACCCAGCTTGTAAAAAGAGTTTAATGATAAGTATGAAGTTCCCGTGCTATTTAAAGCTACTCTTTCCACCTGCACACAAACAAATTGAAGATTCACCAACAGACAATACGTTAATGTATGGCATATCCTTACAAACTCATTAAAGGAAGAATACTGTGGTGGTGCCTTTCTAACCACAGCATTCAGGAAAGCTGATGCAAGAGGTATAAAGCTTGTGCTATACAGTGAGGCAAAACATCTGAAGTTAGTGGTAAGCAAAGAGATCCATATCTCTCAATGCATACTTAAAAGGAGCACAGCTGTGTGTTGCATGTGTGTGCGTGTGTGTAAAGGAAGCATCTGGAAGAATGCTCATGACATGCTCATGGTTGGCATGTTAGCCATGGGAAGGTAGGCAAAGTATGTCAGTAGCCAAGTGAAAAAAGGTTAGAACCCTTCTGGAATTTATGACCCCAATTACATATAAATTAAACATTGTTTTGAAAGTAAATATATAAACATTAATAGTAGGCATCCTTGAATGATGAAGTAATTTTCTTTTGCTCTTTTGCTTTCTAGACTGTTCCAAGTTTACTACAGTGCCTAAGTTGTTTATTAAAAAAATTTTTAGATTTATGTGTATGAATGTTTTACCTGCATATATGTGTGTGCATCACATGAATGCCAGATGCATCAGAAGAGGATGTTTGATCCTTGGATACTGAGTTACAGACAGGTATGTAAGCTACCATGTGGGTTCTGGGAACTGAACCCTGGTCCTCTGCAAGGGCAGTAAGTACCCTGTTGAACCATCTCTCTAGCCCAGTGGTTTTCAACCTGTGGGTCAAGACCCCTTGGGGGTGGGGAGGTAGGGATAAATGACCTTTTCACAGGGTGGCCTAAGACCATCAAAAAAAAAAGCAGATATTTACAATTCATAACAGCAAAACTACAGTTATGAAGCACCAACAAATTTTTTGCTTTTCAAGGCAGCCTTGGCTGTTCTGAAACTAGCTCTGTAGACCAGGCTAGCCTTGAACTCTCAGAGATCTGCCTGCCTCTATGGCTGGGGGAGGAGGGAGACACCACAACATGAGGAACTGCATTAAAGGGTCACAGCATTAGGAAGGTAGAGAAATACTGCTCTAGCCCCTTGTTTTTAAAAATGGGAGTAGGAAGCTGATAAGATAAAGATGGCTTAGTGGGTAAAGGTGCAATTGCCAAGGTTGATTTTAACCTGAATTTGAACCCCACGGCATGTGTGCACCAACACAGACACACAAAAAGGAAGAAGTATGTCCCATGCATGGTGGTAGATACCTTTAATCCCAGCACTTGGGAGGCAAGGGAGATGGATCTCTGAGTGTGAGGCTGGCCTGGTCTACCAAGTGTATTCAATCTCAGCATAGTGAGACTCTGTCATCAATTTTTAATTAAGATATATACATACTTTCCATAAGCATACTCCTGAGATACTACCCATTCATTCATTCAGTCACCCTCTGTCTCTATGCTTCAGTCCTGAGGGTACCTGGGGGTAAAGGTGTAAAGACACCACACAAGATCTAAGGAGCTGAACAGATTAAGTGGTCCCATGAAGTCAGCAAGGCAAATCAGGCTGGGCCTCAGAGGCTGAATAAGGAGGCAAGCCAGGGTACTTCAGGAGAATAATATGAAAAAGGCACAGGATTGGAAAGCCTGAAAAGTGAGTTACAGGGACTATGAGCTGGCTCAGTAGGTAAAGAAGTATGCCAAAGAGCCTGACCATGTGTTCAAGCCCCAGGATAAAAGCAAACTTCCAAGGGTTGTCCTCTGACATCCAATGAGGCACCTTGCTCATGTACCCACATATTTACATATTGTAAACACAGACAGACAAAGAATTGCCACAGAATATGTTATACATATGAAAGTCCTCCCCTGAAGAAATGCCTAAGTGGGTTTCTGATGTCTATAGGGAAGCTTTCCTCATTTTCAGCCCTGAATCCCATGGTGTCTTCATCTCTACCCTCTCTCCCTGGTCCATGACTGGGCCACGAATGGCTCAGGCTTCAAAATGAGTCATCTATGGACCACAGGAACTATGGGAGCACTGTGGCCTCCTACGAGAACAACTTCCTTGCACACCAGGCCAGACTGGAATTATGGGAATGAGTGCTTAAGCAGACAATCTCATTCTCTGTGTACCAGAGACTGAAGTCACTCTCCACATGTGTGACTCCAGGTCTTCAGTGATCCCAGTGGAAGTTGGTTTGGGGAATTTGCATGTAGGCTAAAAAGATGGGCATAAAACTGTTTTGACTTTACACAGAAAAAACCTACCAGAGCCACTGACTGTACAACAGCATTTCCTTTGAGAAGCACAGGACAGGAGAGGAAGTCCTGGTAGCTCAGTGAGCCTACAACAGAATTCTACACAGAGGACACAAGTTTGGGGAAAGCAGGCTAAATGTCTTTCTGGATTGTTGATTTGTTTACTTTGGAGGAAAGGTAGAGTTAAAATTTTGACCTGGAAAAGCTTGCCATGCATTCTATTGTTTGGCAAATCAACTATAATACTATCTAAATCTGTATTGGGCTAATACACACACCCTATTGTTAAAATTACCTTATGTAACTAACTCACTCCCCTCCTTTATAGGGGCCAGATTTCATTTTTGTCAAATACTCTAGTGTTGGCTTTCCCCATGGGTGCTGAGCACCTCTGTAAAGTGTGAGACCCGAGCCTCAAGGAATTAGTTCCAGGAAAGCACTCCTTTTCTGGCTATCACCAGTAGTCTCAAGTTTCCCGACTAGCATTCCATTATACTTACACACTCTTACCTCTACACCTGGAGATGTCAGTAATCTAATGGAGGCTCTGCCCTGACCCAGCCACACCCACTCCTGTCTGTGTTGGGCAGGGCCCCATGCTTCACCTGTATGTGTCTTCTGAGTAGGTTTTCTGAACATAGTCCTGTAGCTCCATCTGTGCCTTCTCCTGAAATTTTTCAATCTGGCTTGTGCCCGTCAAACCTGGATGATCTGAAAACAGAAAAGTAACCCCAAGTTTCTCTTTGTATTTAGAAAGTGTCATAGACATATTAATCTTTCTTTTTATTCTTAACTTGATAAACTTATCAAATATAAGCAATTAAGCTCTGAAGGCTGGCTCAGTGAACTGGGAAGTTGTCAGAATACTGGCTTTGCCTCTATTTTTCCAAGGCTGTAAGAAACACCTAGGGTGTGACTCCTACTTGGAGCCTAACTACCACACCTAATCAGCCCCCTGCATTGGCTCTACACTTGCTTTTTGCTACACTAGGAAACACAAATTTTAAAAGATATATGAGGAACCATCTCTTTCTAGATGTTTAATTACATAATAACTCCTTCTTAATAGATACTTTTGTTTTAGAGTGAGGAGTCTGAGAAAGAAGAGAAAGGTTATGCTACTTTCAGCCCTTGCTGTTGAGGTAAATGATCAGCCCAAGTGACTTCTCCAAAGGCTGTAAGAACAGCTATAGAGATGAAGAATATGAAGCCAGTCCAGGCATCTTTTCTTTCCACCAGGAATAGTCAGGCCTAGTAGCTATTGCTATCTGCAGAGATAGTAAAGCTGAGTTTCAGTCTGCCTGGATTATATGTGCTCAGAGAACCTGGAAACCGGCAGAGCCCAAACAAAAAGGACCACAGGACAGTGGTCTTATTTGGCCAATGTCTTGGTTACAACATGAATCCCCAGGCACATTTATTTCTTCAGTGCTATAAAGGCAAGGATTTAACAAATGCTGTATTGATGCTAGCTAGATAGCAAAGTGCTTATTATGAACACACTGGGGTATGTAAAATATTGAAGGGCTCTCCTACACAACTGATGACAACATGGCCATATTCAGAAACATCAGTAGACACAGTGCAAAGTGTCACAAGTTCCCTCCGCATATCTTACCAGGGCTAAAGAGAACTATAGCTTTAAGGTATGCGTACTCATAGCCGTCTATATCCAGTTTCGCCATGCTGTTACAGAATTCCTGCAGCTTCCAGATGTGCTCCATGACTTGCTTTATCCGGTCACCAGAAAGCTTATCTAGAAACAAATATCATAGAGCCCCTGAGGAAAACTGCTAAGAATAAGTCCAGTCTTTTAAGGAGCTACACAGACAAATGAAGGTTAAGTTCACTTTCTAAAGAGAACCATGTCATTTCAAGCTGGTCAAGAGCTGTATTTCCAGATGAAAGTGAAGTAGTAAGAGGTGCTTGTGCCTGGAGAGATGGTTGAAGAGTTAAAGAGCACTCACTGCTCATGTAGAGGACTTGGTTTCAGTTCCCAGAACCACACAATGGCTCACAATAATCTATAATGCCAGTTCTAGGAGATTTGATACCTTCTTTGGATCTCTGTGGGCACTGTATATATGTGGTGCAGGCATACTCAGGCACACACACGAAATAAAAACTTTTATTTAAAAGAAAAGGTACTTAAGTTAGCTTCCTTGTCCACACTTGGCTTCAGTAATGCAGCTAATTCAGCCTGTAGTTGCCAAGGGGTAATTCCTTTATGACAGCATACCTCGGTTCATATGGGCTAGCTTCTGCAGGGCCATAATGAGTATTCTATTGCCGCAGCTGCTATTCTACTTGACTATCAAATATTAGATGGCCACTGCAGTTCTTACTAGAGGACAGTTGTGCATTCATGAAGAACAGCTGGGTCAGCTCTGACACAGGCTGAACTTTATTATCCAGGTACAAATTGGATCAAGATACATTCTACTCCCATATCTCTAGGACCTACCTTCCTGGATGCTGTTCTGCAGGTGGTTGACAATGGCTGCCAGGATGGTGGAGAGACTCATGACCTGGGCACACTGGGCTAGGCCAAGAGTGAAAAGCTCATTCCAGCAGGCCCGCACCAGGCTGGTATTGCAGTCCTGTCTAGGAACATAAGGATAAGGCTGAGTGTGAAGCATGTGGCTGACTCCTAAGTATGTCAGCTGTATGGGTTCAAAGCTTCAGCACCATCCACCATGTAGCAAAAGTATGACAATGGTCTATTATATGCCCAGGGTCATTCCCAGGAAGATGACCAAGTCCTTGAGTAAAGTCCATGAAGAGATGATAAATTATTCTCTTAAGACTTCTTAGGGCTAGCAAGATGGCCCAACAGATAAAGATGCTTATCAGTAAGCCTAGTGGCCTGAGTTCTATCCCTAAAATCCACATGGTAGAAAGAATCAGTTCTCCCAAATATTCCTCTGATCACCACGTGCAAGCTGTGACACATAGTTAAAAAAGAAAAACATTTGTGTGTGCGTGCATATGTACATTTGCATTTAGCCCAAAGGTCAACATCAGATGTCTTCCTCAACCATGCTTCACCTTATTTTTGAGACAGGGTGGGTCTCTTACTGAATCTGATGCTTCCTGGTTTGGCTAGACAGGCTGGTCTCTGAGCTCCAGGGGAATCTCTTAACTTTACCTGCCCAGTTTTGGGTTTTACAGACATATACTTTTATGCCTGGCTTTTACATGGGTCCTGGGGATCTGAACTTAGGTCTTTGCACTTCTACACAGGTTCTTTAGTGAGCCATGTCCCCAGCCCCAGAAATAAAAAACTTTAATAAAGGTTCAACAAACTCTCAGGGTAGAATTCTTGTCTGGCACACAGAAAGCCCTGAGTAAAACTGGGTGGTACACTTGTCATCCCAGCACTCAGGAAGTGAGGTAAGATATCAGAAGTACAAGGTTGTCCTCAGCTACATAGAGAATTTGAGGCCAACCTACATTATGAGATAGAGTTTCACTGTGTAGACCAGACTAGCTAAGTCCTCCTACCTCTGTCTCCTGAGTGCTGAGACTAAAGGCATGCACCATTATACCTAGCTAAAAACTTTAAAAGGAATGGTTATACTAAGGTTTTCTTAAAATTTATTAAGCCAGGCATAGAAATAGTAGTGATACACACTTAAAATCCTATCATTGGGGAGGCTGCAACAGATGGAGATCCATAGCACTCTCTTGCTAGACAACTAAGCCTATGTGGGGAGTATCAGGTTAGTAAGAGACTGTGTTTCAAAAAGTATACAGGACCTGGGAAAAATGCCTGAGGTTGTCTTCTCTCCTACACACAGGCATGCCCACACACTCACATATATGTGTACACAACCCCTCTAAAGTTTGTTTTTGTGGGAATGCATAAATAAAGCAAACATTCTACCACAAAGCCATATCCCCTGCTTCTCCAATAAAGTTGGTTTCCCATAACATTCTATATACTAATTAAGTCCTAGCTTGGCACTGGGTATATGGTGTCTATTACTCAGGCCCTCCAGCAAAGATGAGAAGCTGGACAAATCAAATGACAAACACTGACTGCAGATTCTGAAGAGCAGAAACTCCATTAACAAGTGCTGGCAGGCAAAAGAGCTAGTGCTGGAACTGAAGCAGTTCTTTAAGTTAATACTCCTGAGAGTTACTGTAGGTGGCACACTGCAAAACCTGTTATTTCCCTAGTTGCCAGAAAGCTGCAGAAACTGGCTTTTCTAGACAGAGATCTATCTTCTAGTTGCTTCAGCCTAGCTACATGGAGCCATTCCATGTCTCAAGTACAGCCTTTATTCTGTTAGGATCACTATCCTGACCATGTATGAATTTATAATAACCCCTTTATAAAACTCTGGGCAAAGAAACTCTTGAGGAGGCTTCATATTGTTCTAATGGAAACAAATAACAACAACAACAAAAAAGCTCACTCAGGAAAGTGGGAGCACCACTGTTTAGCCACACATCAGGACATCTTCACCTAACAGTACTGATAACCCTGAGATGTAAACTATCTCCCAGATGGCATCAAGGGCAGGCTATTGTCATAGAGTTCATGTGAATTAAATGACTTTCCTACAACCTTACAACTGCCAAGTGCTATTATGATTCTCAACCTGGATCTCTTAACCCTCGGCCAGTGCTGTGAACCAATGAACAACCAGTGTTTCTTACATATATATAACCTGTGCTGGTTACCCTGCAGCATGTATCCATTCACTACATTTCCAGTTTCATGTGACTGCTTATGTTCCAGCCAGATATAAGTCACAATGGCAGCCTGCTCCAACTGGACATTAGTTACTTAGCACAGTAGCAGAGCTGGTACTGGGAATGACAAGGAAACAGGATCACCAAATACAGTGATGTTCATGAACAAGTAAGCAGGATGGGCTTCCTGCAACAATGACACAGGCTGGCCAACACAGGCAAGGGTGTGTGTGAACACAAACCAGTACTCTGATACACTCATCCTATCAAAGGCCAGACACAGCTCCTAGCAATAAGTCCTTACTACATACAAGAAGTGGTTTCCTCCAGTCTACTGACTACATTTAATAAAACTTTGGTCTCTGAATAAGGTAAACCAGAACAATCATACTGGAAAGGCCCTGAGAGACCTTGGTCATTCTTGGAGGAGAGAATGCCACTACTCAAGAACACCCAGTAATAAAGGCCACTTACCCAAGTGCCTGGAAGGCTGGGATTGACCTTGCCCAGTGCATGGAGAGGAAAAGCAGGCGGGATGCAGACTCGCAGATGTAATGCACATTGAGGTACTCTGGCATAGGGCTGGGCATCGTAAGCTGGAAAATAGGAGGCACTGTGACACAAGCTAAAGGAGGGGCAAGTGCCCCTGTCAACATATCCCTTTCCTATGTCAACAAAGGTAACAGTCAAAGTAGCTGTCTCAGATCTCAAAGAACTTCCAAAGACCTCCATTACATGGAGCCTTGTAGCCATGGCTGTCACCAGCTCCTATGGTTTCTTGCTCAGTGACTTGAGTCTTGCAGGTTCAGAGGCCTATAGGACACTTTCCAGCTCACTCATCAAAGATACCTTCAACAGCTCTCACCCGCAACTATATTGTTACTTGTCTGAATCCACTGACAAGTGTTTATAAAGGTGACTTCAAGATAATGAAAGGGTGCTGGGCAAAAGCCCATATGAGAAGATAACATCTCATTGAAAGAACAACCTGCCAGGGTTCCAGATGCTCTGATGTCCACAAGGACTCTCTAGAACTCTGGAAACCAACCTGAGAAGTAAGCCTTGGGCAGCTATAGTCAGAGACCCTATCTACTCAAGTGACTGACTAATCTCTCCAGTACAGAGCACTGAGACAAGAGACTCATTCTGGAGACTACAGACTGGAAAGCCTGCTGATGCCGTGTCAGTAAGGCAGACACAGAAAGTGCATGGGAAAGACTGAGGACCTACTAATATTCTTCAAAGATGGTGGGGTGGCTATGGCTTTAGTGGGCAACATGCTTCAGATCAAAGTCTAGCTGCCTATTTGCTAACGAGTTTATTTAATGACTTCTCTACATAGTAGAGAGGCAACAAGGTGCCCACCTGAGCTTATGTTGGAGTCAGGCTGTCACAGGAAGGAAGAGGCAGAGCAGCCAGCCTTTGATCCTTAGTGGCTAGCACTATGGCAGTCTATTTTGGCAGTGATGTGCCACATTTATTGGAGGGTCACTTCAGAATCAATGGCACTATGAAACAGTTGTATAAAGAAGTAACAGGAATATGCTTTGAAATTCAAGATTCTGCCACAATTAAAAAAATGAGCTCATGCTAGGCAGTAGTGGCACACACCTTTAATCCCAACACTCAGGAAGCAGAGACCTCTGAGAGTTCAAGGCCAGTCTACAAAGTTGAGTTCTAGAAAAATCAGAGCTGTTACAGTAAAACCTTTCCTTGGGGGGAGGAGGGAACCAAAAATAAAGAAAATGGGCTCATAGCAAGGTACCTGACTCCAGCATACTGGGGAGGCAGGTGGCACCTGTTAATTTTGTGTACTCACCTTAAATGTGACGTGTGTGTCTGAAAGGAGGGGGCCTTCAACTTCAATGATGGGTGTTGACTGGTCTCTGCTGATGACATGGATGCTCCCTCCTCCACTAGCATCTATCCCATCTGCCAGGCTTGGAGGTGAAGCACTATCTGTGGTAGTCAGTGCTTTAGCTAAGGTGTCAAATGCCCTGTGAACAAAAACAAAGCAGAAACCCATGGCAAGTCAGTAAGAGAGCTCCAGCTGATTCTACTTAAAGAAGCAACAAATGGACACAGACAATCCAGTTCCACTCATAAGGCAGTGAAGATCTTCTTCATCATATATTTAGGCACTGAGCTATGTACTTTCTATCTTCACATATAATTTTATTTTTCATAAATATCCTAAGATTATTACACTAAATACTCCTACTAAATTATCTACACTTTATAGATGTGAGTGCTGAGGTTCATAGATGTTACCTTTTCCAATACCACTCCCAAGGTAACCAGAATTCTTTATAATTGAGATCTCATGTTCTTTCCCCTATGCCTAGATCTGAATATTGCTGTCAAGATTGCAAATTAACAGGAGGACAAAGCAGAGGACTTGTATGGCTCCCAGCATGTACCTTATCTGGCTTGACACCAAGGCTAGAACACCAGGCTAGAACAGAAGAGCAAAACACAAGGGCCAACCTACAGGAAAGAAAACGCCCTGAGCAGCCAGCCAGTGCCATCTGGAACTAGCTAGTGCTAGCCATCAACTAGCATTCAGAAAAGCAAATAGAAACAGAAAGAGGAAAGAGATACACTGGTGCAGATGCATTCATTACAGTGCTCAAGACAAAGAACATTTGTCTGATGAAGGCCCTGGTGTCGGGAATGAACAACAGTTCTGACTGCCTTATGTCACATGATAAAAGCAGGTCCTCTTCCAGTGTGGGTGCTCACAGTTAAATGTATAAGACCAGCAACGTGTGGGGTTGTTATGACAACTTTATAGTTCTTAATTACACAACTGGGGTACTTTTGAAGTATGTAATTCAGTGGCCCAGCACTTGTCTTGTACGCAGAAGCCATCAATTCCAACATCAAAAGACAAAAACACATTTATAATGTAAGTGCCAAATGCTGGCATCCATCCTTAAAACACTGGGGAATATGGGGTATCAGAGGGGCTCATACCGAGTAATCTCACTTGCAGATTGGTCCTCTGGCTGCATTTCTGAAGTGTCACCATTGTTCAAAGATTCACTCAGGTTGGCCAGAGAGGTCACTACATTTGCCAGTGTGCCCAGAGCTCCTTGGCTTGTTTCAGCCTATTAAATAATAGTAATATAAAAAATAAATAGTAACATTAAAAAACTAACACACACATTTGAATGACATAAGGGCAATGAAGTGAAGAAGGTATCATGATTATTCAAGGCCAGGGTCTAGAAGGTGTGAATGAAGAATCATTCCAGGGAGATATTTCTGTGTATCCACTAGATCAGAATGGATCAGGTTTTGTTTTGTTTTTGTATCTTGATTGCAGTCACACACACACACACAAATCCACACGTGTGATGCAGTGATACAGTGATAAAATGACAAAAACCCCAGATAAAGTAGACTTCTCTAGTCACAACTTTTGTGCTTTAGAAATATTAAGAAAGTAGTAAAGAAACATCCCAGAAGAATGGAGGAAATATCTTCAAGTCACATGTCTGGTAACAGAATACTGAAAGATCTCAATAACACAATACAAAAACAACCTAATTTTAAAAGGGATCTGAAGATATGAAGACACTTCTCCAAAGAAGATGTACAGATGACTAATAACAACTGTTCAACCTCACTTGAAAGACAAATGAACAAAAACATAATTTTAAAAGGGACAAGGATCTGAAGATACTTCTCTAAAGAAGTTGTACAGGTGGCCAATAAATGTGTTCAACTTTACTTGAAATACAAAACAAAACCTCAGTGATGCGTCACATAAACTGGATCCTAATCCAAGAAAGAAACATGTTTTCCCAGATGTGGAGAAAGAACATATTGTTGATGGGTCCTACAAATTGGTGTAGTCATGTTCATAAACAGTTTTCAAAGTTTAAATTTAAAAGTTGCTCATTGCCAGCAAGTCTACTCTTCAAACACAGACAATCCAAATGCTAATCATCTGATGAACAGATACACAGCATGAGGCAGCCAGGCAGTGGCATGCTTTTTTGGCAATGAAAGGAATGTACATACTATGTCATGGATGAACCGTAAAGATAATATACTAATGAAAAACAAGTTGTGAAGGAACCATACTTACATGATTCCCTTCATGTGGAATGTATTATTAAATAATTGTTACAAACAAGGACCCAAAAAGTAGGTTAGTGGTTGGCCTGCTTGATGAGTTTCTTTTAGGAAGATGAGGGTATTCTGGAATCGGTGGTGGTTGAGTGCAGAATCATGAAAATATACTAAAATACCACAAATTTATACACTGCAAGGGTGATGGACTATGAATTATATTTAATTTATAATTATAAAAAGAAAGCCAAAAATAAACCATGAAATATATGCACATGCATCTATACTCTGTACGTGTGGGGTTTTGCTTTGTTTATCTTTGTGTGTGTATGTACACATAAACCTGTGTTTGGGTAACAGAAATGAAGAACTAAAATCAATAGAAAAGTCTTAAGCATAAAGCTGCTTAATTAGTAAATTATGATAGGACCACAGAATATAGGTCACCACAATGGGAGTGAACTCATGGACCAACAGAAATCTCTATCTACAAGTTCATTCTCTCTGGCTTATTTGTCAGCCTACTGCAGATTATCGAATGGGAAGGGACTGGAGCTTCTGCAAAAGGCTGCCTTAGAAAAAGTAGGCATTTTCTTAGCATGCTGGTAGCCTGCCAGTATGTATAAAAAGGGGGGAAATTAATAGGGAATAGAACTTTTGAATGTGACTATGGCCAGTCAGCCCTGACTGGGGTATCTGAAAAGCCAGCAGAATCTTTAGAACAAATCCTAGAATGGCTACATCATGAGAAGCTAACAGAGCTATAGGACACTATGCTTTCAGCATCATCTCTAGTGGTCAAGAGGGCAGGTGTAGTTGGAAAAGCAGCCTACAGTACACAGGAGGAGAGTACATTACCTTGGAATCCGTGGCTAGGAGAACTGTACCATCCTCACGTATCAAAGGTTGCTGGATATTCACAAGCATCCCTGGATCAAGAAGACCTGTCTGTCTATTTAAGACACAAAGAAATTCAGAGTAGCTTCTAACATTTTCTGCACGGTATGCTCATGCTACAATCACCTGACTTAATCTGCAAGGCTGTCTGCTAAGAGAAAAGCTCTAACACTCAAAAGTGGCCAGCTCTCTGCTCTTGCTGATGAGTGTCTCACAAAGCCAGGTTGCAGGCTGAGGGAGGACAGAACATATGCATATCCCTAGGCCTTCTACACTAATTGTGGCCATTCTCCCCAAAGTTAAAATTCAAAGAATTGTTCAGAGACCCTTAACTTTAGCTTTTTGTGTGATACATTTTAGATTTCTGGTTTTCCTTATTTCTGTTCTCTTTAAAACCAGTTCAACAGTATGTTAAAAAGAATGTACAAGCTAGTTTGTGGCATTATCTGGGCCTTTCTTCACTTTGGGCCTTTTGTATATACTGTAAAAAAAAAATTAATAAAAGGCCTGTACTTTGTGTTACAGACAGCTATTTTCCTACAGGAATGAAGCCTAAACTGTAGGATCAACTGTTCCCTGGAGTGACACCCAGCAATGCTAAGCAAACTCAAAGGGATGCCAGGGCTGTGTCAGGCAGGTGACAGCCATATTTGTGTTCTTTTCCAGGGATATCTGCACTTCCTCTCTAGCCAGTTTGACTGACCTTGCTCCATCCTTGTCTGCCACAAACGTGGGAGTGGCTATCAGAGGACTTCTCAGGTCTTTCCGGATATAGATCTTCTCAGTCGAAGCAGCACAATTGCTTGGTTTCTCCCGTTGCACGTCAAAGGGCTTTCGTTCACTTTGCACAGCTTAAATTACAACATATAGTCACGTTTTTAAAAAAAGGAGTAAAATGAATAAACACCATAACATAATGTGGTCTCTTAGCAAATCTGTAACTCTAGTGTTTGGTCACCATGGGCTTTCCAAACAATGGAAAGGAAAGTAAAAATCAAATAACTCCTTGCAATACAAACCTGAAAGTATAGAGATGGCTCGAGATGGCAGGAGCTACCTGCTTAGAAACTGCCACTCTGCTGTGACCTGAGAAGACCAACATAGTCCACTGGGTTTTTTACTTCTGTCACTAACCAGTTGGGCTCAGCCCAGGATAAATACCTATCTTCCAAGTGGACTGACCCTTCAGAGATTATCCCATGACACAAATGGCAGAGCAACCTTTCCAGAGTCCAATTCCAGCCTAAAGAGTTTCAGAAAACTAAAGGGTGTTAATTGTATGCAGCAATTTCTCTTCTAGCAGCCTATTGTAAGAATGAGTATATAGGAGCTAGAGAAGGCTCAGCAGTTAAAAACATACTGCTTGTGAAGAGGACCAGAGTTCAATTCCCAGCACTCACATCAGACAGCTCACAGCTGCCTATAACTCCAGTTCTAAGGAGATCCAAGTCCTCTGTGAGTACCTGTACATAACACACATATCTATCTGTCTATCTATCTATCTATCTATCTATCTATCTATCTATCNNNTATCTATCTATCTATCTATCTATCTATCTATCTATCTATCTATCTATATATAGCTATATAACTAAAACAAAAGTAGATCTTGGCGATGCGGTAGGGTGTACAGAACATGTATGTACATTGAGAATTTTCTACTATTGCTTTCAGAGTCTCTCAGTGATCATGGAAATCACTGATTGAATAGAATGGCTAGCCAGCAAGCTTTGGTGATCTACCTGTCTCCTAGGAATTACAAGCATGAATAACAACACCCAGCTTTTTACATGATTGTTGGAGATCAGAATTCACAACCTCTTTCTAGTGCAGCAGGCACTTTAACATATTGAGTTATCTCCCCAGCCCACAAACTATTCTTAAAAGAAAGCAGTGAAGCCTTCGATCAAGATGCCCTAACTACTAAGCTGAAATGCAGTTGGACTTTGAATTTGCAACTATGCCTATGATTGTTCCAGTTTATCCCATCACTGCTTACAAATAAGAACAGCCTGAAAATATGACAGGGCAACCCTACCCTAAGTTAGTCATGTATGTATTGTACTAACTGTGGTAAAACAGGTTATGAACATAGTTCTTGTTCCCCAGTGGGTTTTGCATTGTCCCATTCCTAGAATGGGAAACAATACTGAAATCTATTAGCTCTAATCTTCCCAGGAATCATGCAGCACTGTTAGCTTGGTGTGGGCCCTTACTCTGTTCCTCTCCATCCCTGCTGTACTCTTAAGAACACAGCTCTGCTCTCCTTGACTTGTGTTTCTACTTTGGTACCTGGTTCTTATGATTCCGTCATCAAGAACTGACCTGATGACTGGTCCTTGTGGATGAGGGACTGGTTTGGGAATATCTGACCCCTTGAAAGTATGGCTGTAAGAGCCAAGAGGAGGGTTTTAGTTCTTCTGTGGCTGCCCCTGCTTGGGGACCTTCTTTAGAATGTGACGGCTATAGCAATGAAATGTAGTGCTGGGTCACAGATGAGGCCCAGGGATTGAGAGAGGTACCATGTGGGCTCTCTGGTAGCAGGGCTAGAATGACTTAGTCTCAGCTTTATTCTGAAGCTGGCATTACCCACCCTCCATTCCTCTTGGCCTGTTTTTTGATTCATCTAGAAAAGGGGCTTCATTCGTACCATGAAAACTGACCAAACCCAGCAGCGTCAGCTCAGGATCAGGTGGCTGCCCCAGAAGGTAAAGCATAGTGAAACTATTTTCCCCTTTCATTTACAGTCAAATGTAAACACTTTATTTAGCAAGCATGGTGGGGTCCTGCTACTCACATTCCATTTTCATGCCCATCTCCAGGCACTTCTTCAGCCTGCAGAACTGGCAGCGGTTTCGGTGATGCTTGTTGATAATACAGTCCTGGCTGCTTCGGCAACTGTAGGTCAGATTCTTTCTCACGCTCCTTTTGAAGAAACCTTTGCAACCTTCACAACTGACAGCCCCATAGTGACGGCCTGAAGAGAAATAAGTGAGCACATGATCTGGTTAGTTCATCATGAGCAGAGATGAGCTGCTCAGCACTATTCCCACTCGGAGTGCACCCTGTCAGAAGCTGCCACCATAGGGGTTAATGACAGCCCAACAATATGTCAACATTGTGTCACAGCACAATGAAAATCCAAAGCTCATACATGACGTGACTGCCCTTGGCACACAACCATCCCAACACACAGAGCAGCTCAGTTGACATTGCTCCAGTGCACACATTTTGGCTATAGAAGTTGTTTGATGCCCACCCTTACTTACAGAGTAAATAGCCTATATATTCCTTCATTCTTGCTTGATCTCTGAGTCATGTCCTTGTCCCCAAGCATGCCCCTGAGTGAATTACTCAGGCCCTTCGAGAAACACAGTTATAAACCACAGCTTACTTCTCTACTCTCATTTACTCAGTACAGTGGTCTTTAATCAATGATACCTCAGCTCACCCTTCCTAGCTGACCAAGTGCTGTTGTACATCAGAAGCTTGCAGCTCACTGAGACTGTGCACATTCTGGGCTCCTCTTGCTTGTGGACCTGAACTGTTAGGAAGATTTCACAGCATCACTATTCACACTGACTACAGAGGTAACTGGGAGGATCGCATTTTCCTTTTCCTTTAAAGCACTGTGGTATGATGAAATGTACCCTGTCAATATTTCCTTGACCTTCTTTGCAATGTCTCCTTGAGCTTGCTATCTCTGAGTTACTTCTAATAGCTAGAGACAATGGCACTATACGCCTATGTAATGAGGCCTTTGCTTGAAGCTCAAAAGAGCCCTGATCAACAGGAAAACCAGGCAGTCTTTGGCCATTTCTGCTTCATGTATTCCAAAATTTGCAAAGTGTGTCTCCTTGTTGAGTGTGCATAGGTTTTACTCAAACACTCCAATGGGAAAGTTAGTGTCAATTTTTAGAGAATGTAACAGATGCCAAGGATGGACTGGAGAAAAGCAATCAGGACCATCTATCTACCTGCTTCCAAGGGAAGATGGGATTTTAACTGGTAGGATAGACTAGCTTTACCAAGACAAAGAAAGGGTAGGATCAGAGGCAGGCACCAAAGGCAGAGAAATGGCACAACCAGCTTAGAGGGGGAAAACTAGAGCTTATGGAGATTCTTCCTAGGTCTAGCCCCCCCTTTCAAAATGGAGATTCTTCCAAGGTCTAGCCCCCTCCCCCCTTCAAAAAGACAAAATGTAATCCAAGTCAACAAAACTTCCAGACTTCTGTAAGTGGAATAAAGCTGCCTCTGAGCTGAGCTTCTCATTTCCCACTGCCTGCCTTACTGCCTCACTTACTTTCTGTAGCTCCCCAGTGCTAGCAAGCCTCTGTCTCCCTTCACCAGAATACTAAATGTGGAAGCCTTTGATCTCTCCTTGAGGACACCAGAAGCACAGACGTAAATGACTCTCTGCAGGCCTTGGGTCTTCACTCAGCACACAGGCACATGTGTATACTTTTCCATGGGGAACTGCATGGTCCCTACTCCTCCATTACAGAAGCTTATACAGAGGGTGTAGTAAAAAGATAAAAAGTAAGATAGTTTGGGTGAGGGGAATTATATACATAATACACCTTGGAGGATACAAGATGAAAGAAAGTTTTACTTTCTTAATAGCATATAAATACTTGGAAACAAATCAGAGTTTGGGTGAGGGGAATTATATACATAATACACCTTGGAAGATACAAGATGAAAGAAAGTTTTACTTTCTTAATAGCATATAAATACTTGGAAACAAATCAGAGTTTCTTGACTTTTCCTATCAGATTGAATAATCTGACATACTACTTTGCTTATTATATGAGGTTCATATTTTAAACCTATATATAACATTCTTTCTCAACTACCCACTTCCCAACCCTATAAAAGGTTATGCTGTTGCTCCATGATAGGAGCCAGAAGCCAGTCACATACCAGAGGCTTTGTCACCACAGACCACACAGTACTCCACCACCTGGGGCCGCTGGACGTCTGCCTTCCCCAGTAAACGCTCCACAGAAGCAGAATCCGTGACGATCTAAGATGTCAGCAAACAAACACTGTCAATTAAAATCTAGCTAACTAAGTAAAGTAATATCTAGTTGTACATTCCCAGTCTTGGGTATCTAAACCAAAGAACTCTCTGGGCATTACTGGGACTATTTGATATAGGTATGAATAATTTGCATTGGTATGGATTTTAAGGTCAATTTTGTTTTATATATATTTCTGATCTTGATTAAGGTATTATGATTGCATAGTTCATTTAAAAAATATAATATATAATTAAGAAATATAGGTTATTAATAGTTAATCATCAATAATAGTCAAGCTTATAGTCATATTAATTAGATTTTCTATATACATATTTCAATTAGATAGGCATTCTTCATATCTTTCAAAAACTACAGAATATGGCATTTTAAATATTTTAATAACTTAG
>LOEQ01001759.1:357362-369106 GCA_001685075.1 Bramus lutescens
TAGTTCTAGGACAGGCTCCAAAGCTACAGAGAAACCCTGTCTTGAAAAAACAAAAAACAACCAACTGTGGAAGTTGTGGAATGAGGATTATGAGTATCCTACAATGGCATGTTTTAGTATTAATATTTCATAATATTACATAATTATGATCATATAAAGAATGCCATCATTCTTAAGAAATCTGTACAAATGATCCAGTGCAAAGGAATGATGCCTGCATTTTGTGATCAAATCAATCATTATATATAAATTGGATGGCAAATAGTGAATCTGAATAAAGGTTATAACAAAATTTTATTTATTTTCTGTAAATTTGAAGCAGAATAAAAATAGGACATTAAAAGCTATAGCACAGCTGGGTGGTGGTGGCACACGCCTTTAATCCCAGCACTCAGAAAGCAGAGGAAGGCAAATCTCTGAGTTTGAGGTCAGCCTAGGCTATAAAAGGACAGGCTCCAAAGCTACAGAGAAACCCTGTATCAAACAAAACAAAACAAAACAAAAAGCTATAGCACAAATCTAAGTGTGTTAGCACCAGCTTGTAATTCCATTACTAGGGATGTGAAAGCAGAAGGCTAACCTCAGCTACACAACAAGTTTAGGTCGGTCTGAGATACAGGAGAGCCCACTGCAAAACACAAAAACAAACAAAACCTCTAGAGCACAATTACTAGCATTTCCTGGTGCTCATTTCCAGAGCTGCATGCCTTACCACACTTTATCCTTCTGCACTCGTATAACACCAGCACTATCCACAATGACACTATTCAGAAATAGAAGTTTTGGAAACCCTCCCAAGGTCATATTGTTGACTGGTCACAAGATTGGATCTTAGGTCCGTTAATTCAGGCTAAAAAGTCTGAAATCTTTTCCCTCTTAGCCTTTCCAGAGAAGCCATTATTTAGGTTCTAAGCACTGCTGTCATACACTAAAATATTAAAAATGAATTCTCTTTCCAGGCTCTAAGGGAAGCAATGCTCACTGACAAGGCATGGGCTAAGAATGAGGTTATCTGCATTAACACTAAAAACAGAAATTATTTCACTTTTTAGAAACAAATCTTTTTAAAATTTTTATTATTGTGAGTTTGTACATGTTTGTGTGAGCATGTACACAAATGCATGCAATGTGTGTATGTGTGAAGGTACATGCATGCCATGGTGTCCATGTAGAGATTTGAGGACAACTTTTAGGAGTCTCTTCTCTCCTCCTTAGGTTCTATGACAGAGCTCAAATCACCATGGTTTCTTAGCAGGTGCTTTTACTTGCTGAGGCATCCTGCTGTCCCAACCCTGCTATTTTTCACACTCATGTAACAGGTGTTTTTTTTGGGGGGGGGTTGTTCATTTCTGTTCATATGTTGATTCAGCTGAGTGATCAAACATCAATGTGTTATCCCTTCCTCCCAGTTTCTTGCCATAATTTTCAAAGTCTTTTTGTTAAGGGCAGATTCATAGCTCTGTCCCTGCTTAAGTAACAGTTAACACTACTGCAGCTGCTGCTACCACTAGTTATTATGTATAGATAATACACATTTAACATGATTATGTACAAGACACCTTTCTAAGCATTTTAAAAGCATTATACCTGCTGATTCCTCACAAAATTCTGGGGCAAGATCTTCCAAATAGAAAAAGTGAAGGATTAAAACTGTCATTGCTCCAACTGAAAAACCTATGAAGTCAGGTCACTGGATGTGACTACAGCAGGAGTCCCTAATTTAATAGGATATATAGCCTCTCAATTTAAAAACAAGTAAATAATAAAATGGTACATCATCCAGGAATTTGAAGCAACAGTCCATACTTACGCTCTAAAAGTAACTTAAACAAACTGTTAACTGTTGCTTTCTAAACAAATGAGCTCACACTTCTACTTGATGCCAAGAGGTATATACTCTGTAGTGAAACTCTTAAGCAAGTTTGGTTTTGGACAGAATAAAGAAAATCCAATGGAACTAACTTAAGTACCTGAATGCGCTGAGGTGAGGCTACCGCAGAGTCGGTGGAAATTATCTGGATGCGCGGGGAGGGGCTGGTCATCCCTGGAGATTCCGGCCAAGAGATCTGTGTACGTGGTACCTATGGATGAGAATATGGGGCTTAGGAAGTGATTTCCTGAGGACTATACTTTTCTTTCTTTTTTAAAGGCAGGGTCTGGTCTTCATGCTGGCTTTGAACTACTGAACTACTGACTTTCCTGTCTCTACCTCCCAAGTACCAGAATTACAAGTATGCACTACCTTACCTAGCAGAAGCATGGCCCTTGCTCTGCTGTGGCCTAGAGTGATAAACTTGAATTTTGGAGTATCAAAATAGGACAACAAAGGAAGTAGTGAGATACTGTCCATGATTGTCCCAAGAAAACACCACTTAAAATAACTGCTTCTGATGTTGAAAGCACAAGGACAAACCAAATCAATTTTACTTTTCATAACCTTTAAAAAAAAAAGCTATCAAAAATAACTTTTTTTTTTTAGGAGATGCTCTTTGAATTTTTTTTCAGTGTTTCCAAAGCCAGTTGTAAAACTCTCCTCTGTGATGACTTTTAATAGAAAGTCTTTCACAACATTGCAAGGGATAGATGGCAAAGAGCCAGCATGGCCCTGAAAATTACTGGAAGCAGCATTTATGGATGGGTCTTGACAACCTCATAGATCCAGGAAGAATGAAGTTGGGCAAAGTTCACCACAAATACGAAGATACCTACCAAAGGTGAGGGTCAATGTGCTGAGTGGTCACCTGGGTACCTGAAGTGAGAAGACAATATTTTGATTAAAAGGCTATCATGAACCAACACCAGGCAAAGGTGTCTTGTCCCCCTCACCTAAAAATATGTTTCCATAATTTACTCTGTGAGGTCAATATTGCTCAAAACTAAAGATGTAATGAACATTATCTTACAAATATAGATATAAAAACTCAATCAAAGAAAGGAAACTGAATCCAGTAGCATTCTAAGTGCAGCTTACCCAAAGAGCACAAGGCTGGTTCAATGCATGAATCAGTTCATCAAAAGCTGAAAGAGTACTTTAATGGACAGGACAGAAAGCATTTGACAAAATCCAACACTCTTTTATAAGAAAAGAAAGACAAGTTAGAAATAGGAGTGCACTCAATCTGATATAAGATAGGGAACAAAGCTTTGCCCCAAGGTGAGAAACAAGACAAGGTATGTTTTTATCACTATATAATTGTACTGGAACTGCTAGTCAAGAAGATAGAGAGAAAAGAAAACTATAAGGAGGAAAAATGAGAGTAAAAGAGGAAGAAAGGAAGAAAAAGGAGGGAAGCAGAATGTATCAATTATCTCCATATGCATGTTCTTACATAAAACCTTACAGAATCCACAAAACTTCCCTCAGGACTGACATAGTGTATAAGATAACTGTATTCTACACTGGCAATAAACAATCTGAAAACAAAATTAAGGAAATAATCTCACTGATAACATAAAAAAGAATAAAATGTGGGAATAAATTTAACAAAGTAAGTATAAACAAGCCAGATGTGATGGCTCAAACATGTAATCCCAGAAACTTGAGGCAGCAAAAAGTGAAAGGCCAACCAGAGACACATAAATTCTATGTACCTCTGACTGGGCTATAGAGTGAGAACTTGTCCAAAAGAAGAAAAAGAAAACAAACAAAAAACACCCAGCAAACAAACATAAAAATTTCCAGAAAATACCACTGCAAGAATTAAGACAGCTTAAATAGAAACACAACTCTGTTCATAGACCAAAACATAATGCTAATTAGCACCATTTCCTAAACTGACAAATTCAATGTCATCCCTGTTGAAATCCCAGGTACTTTTTCCCTTTCCATAATTTGATCTGCTGATCATAAAGTTCATGTGAAATGCAAGGAACCCAGAACAAAACAATCCTGAAAAAGAAAATGAAGATGTAGGAGGACTCACACTTCTACATTTGATTACTAAAACCTATATAATCAAAGCAATCTGGGATCCACCACTCTCACTTCTAGTATTTAGTTACAAGATCTAAAATGGAAGCACTGTTTACATTTCAGTGTAGCATTCAAAATAACAAAGTTACGGGATCACTCAAGTGTCATTAACAGATGAATGGATAAAGAGAACAGAGATGGTTCAGCAATTAAAAACATTAGCTATTCTGTGGAGGACCCAGGTTTGCTTCTTGGCACCCATGTGGCAGCTCACAGTCAACCTCAACTACAGTTTCAGAGAACCTGACATAGTTTTCTGGCCTCCTTGGGCACTGTACATACATGGTACACATATTTAACACAGGCAAACATTCATACATATAAAATAAAAATATTTTAAATGGTATATGAAAAAGAAAATATGGGTATACACATACAATGAACTATTTAAAATATGACAACATGGATGGAACTAGAGAACACTATGCTAAATGAAATACGTCAAGAACAGATACCCACACTGTCCTCAACAATTGAAAACACAGAAGAGTAGAATGACGGAAACAGGAAGATATGTCAAGAATTATCAACTCTCACTCTATTTCCTTGGGTGTTATTGAGATCTACTGCACAGTGTAATGAACAAGGTTAATGAGACTGTTTTACACACCTCAAAAGCAAAGAATACATTTCAGGTGTTCTCGCAAAATATTTAAAGTGCTGAATGTTAAGTAGCTTGACTTAATATTCTGCATTGTATTAAAATTTTGCAGTTTTACCGTGTATTTTACAAACATATAAAAGTAGTAAGTTGTTAATTTAAAAGCCAAAAAATGAAACAGAATGATAGTGATTATTATAAAGATAAAACACAAAGATCAATAGAACAGAACAGAGAATCTAGGAACGTAAAAAAAATATATATATATCAGACTTATCCACATTAGTTTTCATATGGTGCCTGCTGCCAAGCCTAATGACTTCAGTTCAATCTGTAGGACCCACATGGTAGGATGAGAGAACCCATTCCTGTGAGTTATCTTCTGATTTCTATACATGTGTCATGCATGGCATTCACAAGCACAGAATAAAAAATAAAAATAGGCCCTCCAGAGAAAATTTCAAGGAAGCTGCCAAAATTTCTCCAAGGTATTCTGACCCACCTTAAAATATTTAGGTCACGTGACCTAGAGTAAAGTTTGTTCATTGTCATATTAAAATTAAAACCTCTGTGTAGGATGCATTCCCGTTTGTCTTTTTTGAACACACAATGAATGAAGCATGACTGCAAATGGAGCATGCTCAGAAAGTATGCTTACCTCCAGGAATGAGTCTTCACAAGTGAACATACCATAGGCTTTCCTGATAAAAATCCTTACTCAGGGTGCAATGCTTTGAATCATGGTAAGAGCTCTCCTTACTTTCTGTTAGTGTAAGAGTAGTTAAGAGTCCCTCCAATCCCATCTTCTGGTTGTATCTACTGGCTGTGCTGACTCACCAAAGGACCAAATTTGGTTATAAATGGGCAAAAAATAATCTTTAAAACAAATGGTGATAGCTACACATCATAAATAAAATTCAGGTGGGTTGTGGTAGCACATGCCTTTAATCCCAGTACTCAGGAGGCAGAAGTAGGTGGATCTCTGTGAGTTCAAGGCCAGTCTGGTCTACAAAGTAAGTTTCAAGGTAGCCAGAACTGTTGCTCAGAAAAACCCTGTCTCAAAAAACTAAAAACAAACAAATAAATAAATAAAACAAAGCTCAAAATGGATTAAAGACTGCAATACAAGATTAAAGCAGAAACCCTGCCTCAAAAAAAAATAAATAAATACTACTCAAAATGGATTAAAAATCAAAGAAGAGTTAAAACATTAAAACTCTCACAAAAAAACAGGTATAACTTGGATTTAAGTGATGGTTTTTGGATGTCACTGAGAGCATAAGTAACAACAAAAAATCTGATAATTGCACATTTTCAAAATTAAAAACTTATGTGTGTTTGTACAGGACAGACAATAGTCTCAGGTGTTGTTCCTCAGGTGCCATTGACCTATGTTTAGGTTAAATCTCTCACTGGCTTGGAACTCATTAGGAAGGCTAGACTGGCTGGCCAGAGAGTCCCAGCTGCCCACCTCTACCTCTCCAAGGCTGAAATTACTAACTCATATCACTACATCCAGCAAGCACTTTACTGACTAGCATCTTTCCAGGACCCAATTAAAAACTTCTATGTCCAAAGATACTAACACCAACAAAAAAAGATGAACCATATAAATGGGAGAAATTCTTGAAAATCAGATATGAAGATCTACACATAACATATAAAGAATTGCTTTAAATTAAAATGTAGCCGAGTGGTAGGTAGATTATGTGCCTACCACATACTAGGCTATGGGGTTCAATTATCAGGGCTGCATCACACAACATATACATGAAGGGGCATCCATTACCAAAATATACAAATGACCAATAAGCACAGTAAAAGATCCCCTATATATCCTTAGTTACTAGGGAATGCAAGTCAAAAAAAAATCACAGTAAGATACCATTTCACATCCACTGGGATGACGACAACAGCAATGAAAATATAGGCCAGTAACAAGTACCGGTGACAATGTGGACAGACTGAAACAGCTGCAACATAATTCTGCAATTATACTGCTAAATATGCTTAAGACAATATATTAACTGTGGTAGGTATTTCCACACAAGAGAGTCTAGACAACAATGAATACTGCTTGGTAATAGGAAAGGGTATGGGGCTATAGAGTTGATTCAGTGGTTAAGAGCACTGGTGTTCTTGCAAGACCCAGGTTTGAGTTCTAGCACCCCTTAATTACTTGAAACTGTCTATAACTTCAGTTCCAGAGAATCTAAAGCCCTGTTCTAACTTTCATGGCTATCAGGCATGAACAAAACATACATACATATAAATAAATCTAAAAAAATTTTAGAAAGGGATGTGTATTGACACATGATACAACTCAGATAAACCATTCACAGAAGACTAGTTTCATCCCATTTATATAAAATGTCCAGAATATAGGCAAATCCATTAAGGAAGAAAATAGATCACTGGTTACTTTGGGTTGAGGCAATGTAGGGAGCGGGGGATGCTTCAATGTATATGGTGGTTTGAAAGAAAATGGCCCCCAAAGGGAGCGGCACCATTAGGATGTGTAGCCTTGTTGAAGTAGGTATGGTCTTGTTGGAGGAAGTGTGTCACTGTGAAGGTGGGCTTTAAGGTCTCATGTATGCTCAAGTCATGCCAGTGCCTCAGTTCACATGATTCTCTCAGCTCCAGCAGCATGTCTGCCTCCATGTCAGGTCATGACAATAATAAGACTAAATTTCTGAACTGTAAGTCACTACAATTAAATGTTCTCCTTTATAAGAGTTGTCCTGGTGTCTTTTTCACAGCAATTGAAACCCTAACTTAAGACAATTTGAGATGATGAAATAAATTTTGAACTAGATAATAGGAATAGTGCCACTAAACCTTATATTATAAAAGGGTATCCCAAACTAAAAAAGTATATGGAAATGACTAGATATATTAAAATGTGTTCTTTCATAAGCATCAACTTTATCAACAAGTTCAGTCCAAAGGATAATAGAGCACACAATATTGTAGTGGTAGTTAGCTTAGGAAAGCTTCATACAGACTCCTTTGCTCTCTTGACTAAGACAGACAGGACAGAAGTGCTTTACAGATGTGCTGAAGCTGCATCCCAAGACCTCTCTTCTAGCACTGTTCATGTACACAGTTTGTCTCCAAGGATAAAAAATTTTGCTCATTCATTACATGCTTCTAAATAGTGAACATTTAGAATTTGGGTTTATCTAATATTAGTCTCCAAATTAATACTGTCAGCTTCAAAGATCTAAAAGCCTTCATTGATAAATAGGCCAAGAGATCAGTGAGGAACCTTACTTAAAAAATGGTTTATTTTTATTTTATGTGCATGAGTGTTTTGCCTGCATGTATACCTGTGCACCACATGTACACATGTGCCAACAGAGGCAAGAAGAAGAAATGGAGTTAAAGGTGGTTGTGAGTTACCATGTGGGTGCTGGAAATTGAACTTTAGGTTCTGAGTGAGTACTTTTAACTGCTAAGTCTCCTCTCCACTCTGAAGCTTTTTTTTTAATCTTAATTGCAACTAGTTTTTAAAGCAGCCAGCACTGCTTGAGTTCCCACAGACTATGAGATCTTGAAAAGATGGCTGACACAGGATCTTGAATGACCCTGAATGAGCGAGCCAGTTTATATAAATTTCAATTTCCTCAAATTCAATAATGACATACTGCTATCATTTCATAGAATGGTGTGAGGCTCAATGAATAGCAAGCACTTAGTCTACACTCAGAGGGCAGCCATTATTATCATAAACCTCCTGAAAAATTCCCTAAGTTGAATTAAACAGAGTTGAAATATTGTTGCTACAATATGATGAACTGTATGGCTGAGCCTCTAAACAGAATTTTTCTTTTCATTTCCTTTTCTCTCCTGTTTGATAGTCCAGCTCACTAAGTATCACAAAGTGACCTTAAACTTGAAATTCTCCTGCCTTGCCTCCCACATGCTAGGATTACATGTGTGTTTCACTATGCCCAGCTCTTTTCATTTCTTTCCTGTTACAAAAAAAATCTAATTTTGACATCAAACCATACACAAAAATTTAAAGCCATACTATAAATCTGTAGCTTTGGACTAGGTTGTGCTTAAAGCACAAGCAAGCAGGAGCAAAAAATAGGCACACACATGATGTGAGACGTCCTTTTGTATATGTGTTGCTTTATTAGTTGATGAATAAAGCTACTTTGGACTATGGCAGGGCAGAATAAAGCCAGGAGGGAAATCTGAACAGAGATATATAGCGAGTAGGCGGAGACAGACAGACATCACAATGTAGATGACGAAGGAGAAGGATGCCCGGAACCTTATCAATCTTACCTGTAGGACACAGCCTCATGGTAATACACACATTAACAGAAATGGGTTAATTTATGATGTAAGAGTTACTTAATAAGAAGCCTGGATTAACAGGCCAAGCAGTGTTGTAATTAATATAGTTTCTGTATGATTATTTGTGTATGGGAAGCCAGGAAACGAATGAGCAGTCTCCTTTTACACACGCTATTTGCCACTATTAAGAACTTTTGGCCTTAAAAGTAAAAAGGAGGGCTGGAGAGATGGCTCAGCGGTTAAGAGCATTGCCTGCTCTTCCTAAAGGTCCTGAGTTCAATTCCCAGCAACCACATGGTGGCTCACAACCATCTGTGATGAAGTCTGGTGCCCTCTTCTGGCCTGCAGGCATACACACAGACAGAACATTGNNNNGCAGGCATACACACAGACAGAACATTGTATACATAATAAATAAATAAATATTTTTTTAAAAAAAAAGTAAAAAGGAAACCTACAGAATATCAAAAGGTGATTTACAAAATTATATAATTGGTTAGGAAACATCACTGGAAATGCAAATCAATCTCAATAGATACAATTCATACCCATTGGCATTGGGAAGGATATGGAGAAAATAGACCCTCATAACTTTGCTGGCAAGAAATGTTAACAAGATATACTCACTTTGAAAAGCAGTTTGGCATTTCCTTGGAAGTTAGAAAACAAGCCTGGGAGAAAAGCTCAGTCAGTAAAGCACAAATCCAATGATCTGAGTTCAACCCTCAGGACCCACTTTACTTTCAGGCCAGGGACTAGTGAGATAACTCTGAGTTTGATCCCCAGAACCCACATAGCACCTCCCTTCACATGCTTGCTATGGTGCACACAGACACAGACACACACACACATACACACACACATATCGTATGCGTGTAAGTTCAACACTGGGGAGGCAGAGACAGGCAGATTCCCTCGGGCTCACTTGCCAGCTAGACTAATCTACACTAGGCTAAGGTTTAGACCAATGAGAAAACTTGTGCCTGGGGAATGACTCCAAGGTTATCCTCTGGCTTCCACATGTACACATAAACATGTATACTACATATATATATTCACAAGCACATACATACACAGCTCAGAAAGTCATTTAGAAAATAAAACTACCACTAATAGCAACCCTTAGATACATACACAAAAGAAAACATAGGCTCACAAAAACCTGACAGATATTATCCTAACAGTGGAAAAAAATTAAAACCCAATAGCCATCATTTCATGAATGAATAAAGTACTTTATAGTCCCTATATTGTATTATTTGATAATAAAATGGAAGGAACTACTAGTATACTACAATATAGATAGCCCCCACATATTAAGTAAAAGTTAGCCATTAAAGAACACACACTGTATGATTCCACTTATGAGATGCCTACATTAGACACATCTTTAAGAACATAAAGATAGGCTATGGCTGTGTTGGACTATATTGGTAAACTGTCAACTGTTTGATAAGCTGGCTATGAAAGTAGGGTTGTAATCCCCCACACTACTTTCAGATATATTTGTCTCAAGATGTTCTATAAAATCCCTTGTGTTGGGTACGAGCTGACCCTCTAACTCTGTGACAAGGAGGGAAGAAAACAGCAAAATAGGTCAAAGGAAAAACTTTGTAGACTGATACCAATTTAAGGTTATTTTTATTATACTGTATATATTTTTCTACTCTTGTTTGGGGGTAATGTGCTTATGAAGCTCATTTTAAAATGTAATGCATAATTAAGAGATGCCAAGTTAGTAAGTAGTTAGTCATCTATAACAATCAAACCTGTAGTTATATTAGGTATGTTTTCAAGGTCAAACATATTTTAAACAGATAGGTGATCTTAAAACACTTCAAAGACCAACAGAATATGGCATTTAAGATGTTCAATAACCTGAGGCTTTTCATGATAGTGAAACATGTCTGATCCCAGCAGTACCAGTTTACTTCAGAGAAGATAATGGGCATCAAAGAAACTCCATATGGAGTTCACTTTCATTGTGGCAAGGTTAGGCACTGGGCAAAAAAACTGTTCTTGACTGATGACAGCATGTTGTACAAACTGCACAAGTAGGACACAAAGGAAAAAAGACTGCCAAACTTTGCCAAACCAAAGGAGGAAAGTCCTTCAAAATGTATGCTTTATAGAAAAGTCTGCCAGATATTCTGCAGGACACAAAGGAAAGTAACTGTGAAACTTTGTTAAGACTAGGCAGGACAGTCCTTCAAAACTCCTGCTTCATAGAAAAGCCTGCCAAGATATTCTAAGCCTGTAGGCCAAAGATTGGTTGCAGAGGAACATTAGGTGACTTTTCCAGGCAGCCAGACATCTCTGTCATTTTGGAAGTGGCCTGTACTGCACCTTCTGTTTATTCAAGGTAATATTATATCCTTCTTGGGCCTTTTATGGCGTTGAAGACTAGATAGTTATACTTGTCCTTAGTTATGATAGAGGGTAAACTAGGTACAACTTTGAACTCACCAAGATAAGATTCATAATGGAGCATTTTCTCTGAATTTGGCAAATACAAATGGACTGGATATTGTAAATATAATTCTTACTTGGTAACTGCTCCTACTGTATATAGTCTTGCTATGTTAAGGTTAAAACATTTTTTAGACAAAAAAGGAGAAATTAATTCCATTAAATTTATTAAATAGGGCTGGAGAGATGGCTCAGTGGTTAAGAGCACTGCCTGCTCTTCCAAAGGTCCTGAGTTCAGTTCCTAGCAACTACATGGTGGCTCACAACCATCTGTAATGAGATCTGGTCCCCTCTTCTGGCCTGCAGGGATATATGCAGGCAGAATACTGAGAATACTGTATACATAATAAATAAATAGATTTTAAAAATTATTAAATAAATTTAATGTGCTCA
>LOEQ01001759.1:373965-384671 GCA_001685075.1 Bramus lutescens
ACTATTCTTCATAATTATGTAAATGAGCAAGATATTTAAAAACAGTCAGATCTTCACAGGCAGATTAACCAGCCAAAAACAATGTACTCACAACACTCCCATACTAGTCCCTAAAAAGAAAAAAGAAATGTCTGCTAGTAGTTTAGCATACAATAGATATGAATTCCTTCAAATATACAACTGAATTTTAAATACTGTGCAGCTTTACTAACAGCTTCAGAAATATGCTTCTTCTGAAATACAGTGCTTAGGGGCCATGGGATAGGGTTGGAGAAGTAGAAAAGATTTCTGGTAGTATTCTATGGGTTTGCTTCCTTCTACCCCACCCCAACCCCATCAACAGCCAATTATTCCCAGCAGCTTTATTTATATATATTTTTCCCTTCAGCAACTTCCCAAGCCAAACAGCAACCAAATCAGTCAAGAGTTGGTGAAGAGAGTCCATAGACCTGTGTCTTCAAACTCTTCAGAGTAGATTTCGTCTACCATTCAGACAGGGCTGTTTGAAGATGCCCTTTCTGTGACCCTGCTTTGCTGAAGGTCAAGTACACTATCATTCCTTGTAACCAAGGACTTAAAATTGAAGTGTTCCTGCTGTTCTGCCAGCGACTAAAGCAGTCTGTTGACTACCAACCATTATGACCTGCTTCTAGGGAAGACATATGCTACTTTATCAAGTTTTCCCTTTACCTAGACCTCTGTGGCTTTGTTAAATCCTCTCCCACCACCCTTCCCTTTACAGATCACCTTCCTTTAGTGAGCTTGCAGAACGTTATGGAATCCAAACAACTAGAAACAATTTTGAACTACATGGTTCGGAGAGATTTGGGGAACACAGATGTTTATCTTAATCTTCACTATGCTAAAGCTAATACTTCTACAGATATGGAATCTTCAAGGAACAGGCAACAACATATGCTCTGCACTACATACAAAACCACTCCAAGAATGACAGAATGGCCTTGTTTACCTACATTCACTCAACATATGTCCAGCTCACAAACACAGGACAGAGCTGGGGTACCAGTCTAAATTCTGGGTAGAAAGATGGCAACAAATGTGTCAGTGCATGAAGGATACCAGAGGTGCAAAGGATGGCTTTCAAGTTTCAGCCAACTCTTCTAAAGGCCACTGAGGAAAGAGCTCCTGAGATACCAGTGAGTTTAGAGAGGCGGTTTTACAAATACTAACACAGATTCTCTGGTTTTGAGACAAGAATATCTGCTGTTAAGCCAAAGGGTACTCTGCTGTTTGATACAGGCACACAGCACTTTCAACAACCAGTACAAGTTCAAGTTGGATTAGGGAAGTAGATCAGTGCAGAGAGTGCTTGCCTAGCATTTAGTATGCCCTATGTTAGCACTCCATAACAAAGGCTTATGTGTGGTCCCAGCACTTACAGAGGCAAGGGCATCAGAAGTTCAATGGTGTCATTGGCTACACAATGGATTCTAGGGCCAGATTGGGTGATACATAGGACTGTGTCAATTTTTTTTCTTTTTCCACGTCAGATTTTTATATGTGCAATGATTTAAAACAATGTAAGTTAAATACCCATACATTTCTTAGATTCTAGAATTCAGGTACTACAGTCCAAAAGAACATTTCAGGAAGATGAAGCCTCCTTTTAGAGACGGTAAACTGAAAAGTCCGTCCATCAACAACTAAGAGCTCCAAGAATTCACTGACTAGATCTACTAAGAGCCTGTGAAAGGAAAAAAGGATGAGAAGCCGAAAGCTCCAGAACCAAACTTCTGAGGACCAGAGAGGGCTCTGCACAAAAATCTCTTCATGCTCTGACTTCATGATTCTACTGATAGGACTGATTATACACAAATGGCTTGATCCCGAATTACTTTTCTAAGAAATAAAAAGAGACTCCTCATCAGGTCTGGTGGGGAAGAGTCCACCACCAGCTGCAGAAGCAGAAAAATGCAAGATACTTGTAGTTCCATGGAAAGCGGCAGTCCATCAGATACTCAGGCCATTAGACTGGCTCTCTAGTGTAACTCTGCCTAGTTTTATGCAACACTTATCTCAATCTTTCCATCCATCCATCCACCTCCACACACTCAATATGAGCGTGGTTTCCATTACTTGCTATTAGATGCCTTGACTAATAGAATGGATACATGTATTGGTGTTAATTTGTAACAGAGAATGGTTAGAGTAACTTCTATGTCCCACACTAGGTAATGGGTTGGTAAGTTATGCTATTTTCTCTCATATAGTAGTACAGTTATGAAAAATTATATTCATGCAGGCTATGTAGAAACCTGCAGATAGAATATTATGTGAAATAACATTATGAAAGCACAAAGTAGCATGTGCATTGTGGTTAAACTGGATAAATGGATATGAAAAAAGGCCAAAAAGAATTCAGTCATCCAATAAGCAGATTCTATTTTACTTTTGGAGACAGGTCTCACTACACAGCTCTGGCTAGCCAGCCTGGAACTATGTGGATCAAAATGGCCTCAAACTTACAGAGATACACCTGCCTCCCAAGAGCTGGAAGTACACTATTATGCCTAACCCAATAAGCAAGATTATAAGTGCTCACTATACTCCAAACAAATGTATAGGGCTCAGGGAACACAACAGCAAATATAACAAAAGTCTTGGTCTTTCTAAAGCTTACTTTTTATGTGATAAAGGGCTAGGCCTATAGATAATAAACTCACAGAGGAAAACTGCAAGTGTAACTGGGGTGGAGGAGGTAAGTAAGGAGATTTCTTCCTTTCTTCCTTTCTTCTCTCTCTCTCTCTCTCTCTCTCTCTCTCTCTCTCGTTTTGTTTTTCAAGACAGGGTTTCTCTGTGCAGCAGTCCTAGATGTTCTGGAACTAGCTCTTGTACACCAGGCTGATCTTGAACTCACAGAGATCTGCCTGCCCCTGCCTCCCAAGTGCTGGAATTAAAGTGTGCGCCACCACTGCCTGTCCTCTCTGATGTTCTTATAATTAAAAAACTTCTAATGACGTTTAACCTCCAAAACCAGATATTGCTAAAGTTTGGTGCTACAAATGATCTTATTTTTAACAAATCTAAATAGGCATTCTTCATATTTTTCTTATTTTTTAAAAAAGAGCTTATTTTGTAGCCCATCAAGGGAACAAGAAAACTATTATTATTAAGGTATAGAAGTATTTAATAGTCCTCTTGACTATTAAAGAATTGCTACTGAAGATTTTTAAAAACTAGGCTGTTTCTTCACCTACAAAGCTGTACAGAACCATCTTGGTAAGCAGCTTAGTTTTTACCAAAACTATCCAAACTAAGTATCATGACTCCTATGCAGGTAGCTTTAGGCCCATTCTTTGATTATTCTAAGTCTCTGCTTACTTGTAATACAAAGCTTAATGCCTCCTTGCTTCATTCAAAGGATTAAGTCAAGTAGTTAAGTACAAAGTGTGATGTATTTTAAAATGTACAGGATTCATGCACTTATTTCTTTGAAGAAATCAAGTTCACTGCTAACCTAGGACCAAGGAAGATATCCTCATTCAGCAGCAAATGCTCCATTTCTGATATTTTTGTCAACAAAATGGTTTTATTTTCTAATTCACTATTTCTAATGACAAATAAAAGGGTACACTTGCCCAAATCTTTTTAAAGGAATAAACATAGACCTCAAATGCAGTAAAAATTCAAGACAGTTGGTACTCTCCATGAAAAAGCAGCATTTCTTTGTGTCAAGACACAGCACAGGTATTATTCTGGCAAATTTCTACATAAGCTATAACTCTCATGCAAGGATGCCACGCTTTCTCATTTACTCCCTTCTGAGAAACAAGCCCACTAGTCAACTCCTCTCTCATATCTCTATTATAGTCTTACTTTTTCTAACATCAGTTTTATCACAGATTCACAGTATGTATTTCATTTGTTTATTGCTCTTAAGTCACAGCTTATTTAAAGATGTACAACCAGTTGATCTCTCTCATCCTATCAGCCACGGTAATTAGGCCTGAGCACTAACATGAAACATGCATTGAAAATAGATTGTTTTCTTTTTATTTCTCCTGAATATAGTTAACAATATATCATTAGGACACAAATGACTATATTTCTATTAATATCATTTTGGGATAATAAAAGTATGTAAAAAATGCCAATATATAGAGGGCACTAGATTTGAAGGAAATGAAATTAATCACAAGTCATATTCAATGAATTATATACTAAATCTGAGCTAACTTCTAGTCTATCTACTTCTTGAATATAAAGCTATAATTATTTTTAAAAAATCATTAAGAATAAAAGCTTGGAAGACCCAACTTGACTCTCATAGCTCTTGATTTAGTAATTTTATTTTTAGTCTATAGAAATACTCCCACATGTGAATCCACTGAAACATACAAAGATGTTCTTTATAGCACCACAAACATCTGAAAAAATTAAAAATAACTTAAATATGTGTCACAATGGAGTGGACAAATATAGATCCAACCTATGCAACATTACACAGCCCAGCAAGAACCAGTATGTCTGTATTTGAGGCCACTAAATGCAATATCAAGTTAACTGATTGATCCTAATGATCAATGGAGCATATGCTTATGTTAAGCTTAAAAACTTTGTTTTTGGGGCTTGAGGTGTAAATTCAGTGATAGAACACTTAAATTATATGTGCATCCATGTGTATAGGGAAGGCTACAAGTTAAACACACAAAGCTAAAATGTTAAAGAAGTGATCCCAGATACATCAGGTGCTGACTGTATTTTAACTAAGGTTAAAATGTAAAGATCACTAATGTAAACTCTAGAACTATAAAACTTGTGACCTTGGGTTAAATAAAAATATTAGATATAAATCAAAAGTATAAAAAATAAATCAATAAATTAAGTGTCATTAAAATAGAAATCTTTTGTTCTTTAAAAGATTTGTCAAGAAAATTAAAAGATAAGATGGATGGAATGATGATCAGCAGGTAAAGGCACTTGCTGCCAAAACAGACAACCTGAGTTCACAAACCAGGACCTACCTGGTGGAGAGAACTGACTTCCAAGGGTTGTCCTTGTGCTGCAGCAAGTGTATATACATACATATTCTCGAGCACAGGCACACACACAAGAAAAGATTTAAGAGAAGGTATCTCCAAATTTCATTTTTTGATGAAGAACACATAATCCAGGCTATGCATTATGCTTTAATACCAGACCCAGGAGGTAGAGGAGGTTAGATCTTAAGTTTGAGGCTAGTTGGGGCTACATACTGAACCCTGTCTCAAAAACAAACCAGTCAACAGACAAAAACAAAAAAAAAACAGTAACAACAAGAAAAAAATCTCTTAAAACGCAGTAAGAGAGCAACTCAAAAAATGGGCAAAAGACTTGAACAAACACATCACCAAATATATGATGGCAAGAAATCACAAGAAAAGATGCTCAACATCAATTGTCAGAAGCAGATGGTACACATTTGCTACTACACATCTGTCACAAAGTCTCAGATTGCAAATATTGACCATAACAAGAGTTTGCAACAACTCAAAGTCTCCTACACTGCTGACAGAAATATAAAATGACAAACATTTTGGAAAACAATTTAGGACTCAAACTGCATACTAAATATTTAGGTCTATATTTACAGATTGTGACTGGCTTGGTCAAATGCTTGTTTCTATAGTGAACAATGATTAATGCAGACCTATGGCTGGTCAAGATGCTAAGAATGAGTGACTGTTGAGTGCTCCATCCTCAAGAGAACATCTAGATTGCTCCTTTCAAGGCTCGGGGTTACACTGAGGAAGAGGCAGGAAGAGAGTGGGAGAAAGCTGTGGAAAATTCTCTTCTAAGGTTTGACATTGTACTTATAAACTCATAGCAGCTGTAGTTACCTGTACAGGAAAAGGGTAAGGAGGGGTTCATGGGTCCCTGGCCCTTCTCTCAGAGAGAAACTGGCAGGGGATGGGTGCTAGGGGTGGAAGTCACTGTTTTCAGTGGTGTAGCCACTGACAAGTTATCCAAGTGCCAAAAGATTTGTCACACCATGATCACATAGTAGCTCTAGAGGAAGAGGGGAATGTCTCATTTAGGTCTCTATTTCTGGGTTAAGTACCCTAACCAAAATCAAACTGGGGAAGACAGGGTTTATTTTATCTTACACTTGCAGGTAATAGTCCATCACTGAGGGAAGTCAGGGTAGGAATTGAAGGCAGGAACTAAAGTAGAGGCTATGAAGGAACTTCTTACTGGCTTGCTCAGCCTGTTTTCTTACAGCACCCAGGATCACCTATCCAGGGTTGGTGCCCCACAATAATCTAGGTTCCTTCACATAATAGTTAAGAAAATGCCCCACAGGCCTGACCACAGGCCAATCTGGTAGGGGCATTTTCTCAACCAAGGTTCCCGCTTCCAAAATAACTGGGTTTTTTTTTCNNNNTTTTTTTAATCAAGTTGACATAAAGACTAGCACAGGAATAAGGAGGGTGGGATAGTGGGTATAAGCATTATTTATCATATACATGTACTGATAAATCTTAAAGCTTAAGTAGAATAAAAAAATTACTTTTTTTAAAGGGTAGTTAAAAAAATCCTTCCAAACTTCAAGAGTTTTACAGGCAAATTCTGAGTAGTGCCAATTCCAATTTCATATAAACTATCAAAGGATAGAAACCGAAGGACCATTCTCTCATCTCATTATGAGGCTAGCAATACTAATACCAAACTTAAGAAAAACTCAAAGTTAATCCAATGCCTTAAAATCATAAAAAAGCCTTCATGACATTGGATTTTGCAATAAATCTTTGGATATGGTACCAAAATCAAGGAATCAAGTGAAAAAGTGAATAGGTAAAGAAAGAAGAATGGAAAAGGTAGGTTGATGGGTACTAAATAAATGAACAAAGTTTAATAGAGCATTACTCAGGTGATTCACAACCACTTGTAGCTCTAGCTCCAGAGCCTCTGGGGGCACACACCCATACACAAAAACAAATCTTTAAAGGACACTACTGAGCGAATAAAAAAGCAAGCCACAGAAAAGGAGTCATATTTGCAAAGCAAATATACAGTAAGTTTAATAATCAGAAAAGTTAATGAACAAAGAGATTGAATAGGTATTTATTTATCCAAAGACAACATATATATGATCAATAAGCACATGAAGTGCTGCTGGATGTCACTAATTGTTAGGGAAGCACAAATGAAAATCACAGTGAGATACCACATCATTATTTATTAGAATGGCATTTGTCAAAACACAAAACAAGAGCTACCGAGGACATGAAGGTAATACTTGTATGCTCCAGTTAGAAATGAAAAAGGTGTGTTCAGCATGGAAAACAGTAAAGGTAGTCTCTAAAATCTGAAGCACAGAATCATCACATGGTCCAGTAATTTCACTCCTAGATATCTATCCAAACAGAACCGGAAGCAGGCCGCACTCCAGTAGTAAAGAGGTGAAAGAGAAAGAAACCCAAATGTCTATCAGTGGATGAACAAAGAAAACATGGTATACAGCTTCAACCCCATATTATTCGGCCCTGAAAAGGAAAGAAGTCATGACGTGTGACAACATAGAGCAATCTTTGGGCATTATGCTCATTCAAGTTAAGTCAGACACAAAATGATAATTCCATAATTCTATTAATATGAGCTATCTAGAGTAATCAAATTCACAGAAACAGAACAGTGGTTATTAGGAACATAAGTGGGGAATGTGTGTGGGAGGGAGAGTTTAACTATTTAACAGGGCCAGTTTCTACTTGGGATAGATAATGACAAAGTTCTAGAAATGGATACACCAAGTGAATACTTAGTGTTACTGAGCTGGACTTCTGCTTCGCAACTTAGTGTCTATTTTACAGCAAAAAAATGGTTACAATGAGACTCTTAAGATCTGTATATTTTATCTCAAAGAAAAAATTTCTTAAAGAAAAAGATATTGTCTACACTTAATTAAGAACTAACAGGATGAAGACATTTTTATAAGCAGAAGGTAAATAAAGACAGCAAATTTAGGGGTAAGGACAGGGTAAGGTTCATGAGCTTACTATGTTTGGTGCTGCAAGTCTATAGTAATGTTGGCCTAAATTCATATGATATATATGTACTTCTTTGGAAAGAACATGAGAACTTATGTGTCTACTACCTAAGAGGGCAGAGAAATCAAATTTATTCATAAAAGCTGGACAATCCAAGACTTAGATATCTGACATTGGTGGGATGACTGCTTTCTTCCCTTTTAGGATATGTCCTTACCAGTACTGACTGCTGTTTCAGAGCTGGGAGAGATCTATTTTAAAACATCCCCTTACATGGAAACTGTAAGTTTTCTGCAATGACGATAAAAGCCCTGATGATAAAAGAGCAATGAAGGTTATTAAGATTTAGATTTTCTCCACAGATCAAAGAGTGACTATGAGGCTAGGAGTGGTACCTAGGAGTAAATTAGCTAGCATATATGTACAGATCCATGAATATAGCCATGGAATTGATACTGTTAATTTCTTCCCCTAAAGAATTCATGATGGCCTTTTAGGGCAATGTATATACATATCAAATCAGCCTCAACAGGAAATCATTATTAAATGTAAAATGATCCTGAATACTTGAAAAACCAACAATTATTATCAAAGTAATTATTCCTATCACAAATTAAAGTAACAAATATAAACATTTAAGCCTCAGTATTTTCACAGTTCTGCTATTTCTTTTTAAATATATTTCTATGGGCTGGAGAAATGGCTTAGCAGTTAAGAGAGCACTGGCTGCTCTTCCAGAGGACCTGGGTTCAATCCCCAGTACCCACATGGCAGCTCACAACTATCTGTAATTCCTGTTCCAGGGGATTTGACACCCCACCCTCACATGTAGACATACATGTACGCAAAACACCAATGCACATAAAATGCAAATAATTCATTTAAATATATATATTTCTAGAGGCTAGAGAAATAGCTCAGTGGTTAAAAGCACTGGCTGCTCTTCCAGTTCTTAACACCCACATGGTAGCTCACAACCATCTTTACTCTAGTTCCCGGAGATCCTCTGACCTCTGCAGGTACTATACACACATGGTGCACAGACATACATTCAAGCAAAACACACATAGACTCATTCAAACATGGCTTTTCTTTGAATGTCTATTCTTTGGTACATTTGTCTTTGCTTCAGAAATGTAATTCAAAAATGCAAATCTTTGTTTTTTTCGAAGGGTACATGGTTGGTTGTGATATAAAACAGGGAGGTTTACAAAAGTACAAAAGACCTAGGTCAGAGTCTCCTTCTTCTACAATAAGCTCTTGGCCAATAACATGTTTTTAAGGCTTGGTTTCTCATCTATAAAATGTAAATAGTAACAGTACCAACTTCAAAAGGTTATTGTCAGAGTTAACCTTGCATAGATCCTGGTTTACTGAATATTCAAGTATGCTATAAGTGACAATAGAGCAATGACACTTTTCAAGGACTGGCCTTGACTACACCTTCTACACCTGCTTTGCCCACAGATACCAAGGTGTATCATGCCTCAACTTTTTGTCTAAGTTTCACCTCATGTTAATTTGCCTAGAATCTGCCACAAAATTCCTCACTCCACTCACCTAAGTCTGATAAATGTTGGTCACTGGAGAGCCATCTAGTGTTATACTTACTGGTACTCCTTATCTGGGTCTGGTGAGTACCCTCATATTTCAGGACTACAGACAGTAGCAATTGGTTAAATAACCTGGTCTACCATTGCACAGTAACAAGTATATAAGAAACTAAGACACAATAGTGCATAATAAGAATCAGATTCTGTTGACTTGGGGCTGAGGTAAATTTTCAAGTTGCCTTATTGTACACAGCCACCCTGCCCATGCAGAAAAATCTTATCAACATCTACTCTTGCCATTTTATTTTTATTTAGTGTCAGCATCCTTCTTTGGATATGAATTATATGCTGACTTCCTCGGTACTATTTTGAAAACCACAGAGCACACTGATTTCTACCCTTTCAAAAGCAAGGGTGCCAGCTATTGTGCTAGCCCCTGTCACTCACCTCAGCCACCTGCTGGGTCCCCACTCTGTGCTGAACCAGCCCCTCCATATTTGTAGCCATGGTGAAGCAAGATCATTAGAGAACCTGTTTGGAAAGATGCAGCAACTTCTATCAGGTGTGGAAAACCAGGCTACTTGAAATTTATCACTCATCAAAATTCATCTTTGATACTGTCTTACAAGGACTATGCCTTCTGCAGGAGACAAAGCCAACAGGGTAAGCATATCTGGATATGCCATAAAATCAGTTTAACAAAATTTGTAAAAACATTTCAATTAGGAAATTTCTCTTGGCAGATATAAATATGGAGGAATGAGGGACTTCACCTATCAGATCTTCTTGGTTTTGACTGCTGGGTTTATCTCTCAGAGGTGGGAACTACACATATCTTTTTGGATAGCTCTTGGTCACAGCATGCAGCTCTTTAGGTCCTGCCGTGAAACACTTAAACGGTGTTGATGAAAAGCTGAGCTCATGCTTTTCGGTTTTCAGCGGTAGCAGGAAAAAAACTGCGCCGTTTTAAAATGCCGGCTTTCTAGGCCGTCCTGCCAGAGCAAACTCTGACTCTTTCAGGCAGGCGGTTTGTGGGGTTTGCAAGCACACTGCTGAAGCTTGCTTGCTGGCAGGGACCTTGAAACGCCATAAGAGTTATGGCAATAAAAACGGCTACAGCGGGTACCTCCAACATGAGGCTGGAAAGCTAAGGAATGGGCTGGAT